>JANHFL010004216.1:14808-34341 GCA_032468155.1 Oxyrhabdium leporinum
TCTTTGGGTTGCCCAAGATAGATAGATAGATAGATAGATAGAGAGAGAGAGAGAGAGAGAGAGAGAGAGAGAGAGAGAGAGAGAGATCTCCTGTTAGTATTTGATTAGTAATTAGGACTCCCATTGCTTTAGTCTAGACTAGAAGGCCCCCAAAAAATATCCAGAAGAAGGCAGTGACAAACTATATCTATATTTTTGCCAAGAAAATAAGATGATTTTTTCACATGTATTCACCAAAAGTCAAGTCTGACTTGACATCTTTATGTTGTATCTAGTTCACTGGCCTAAAGGAGTGATGATCACCTTGTATTTATTTTCCAAATGAACACAACCACTGATACATATAAAAATAGAGGCTTACTGCTTCTCTATCTCCATCCCAATCGACTTGCCATGTAAATTTCAGAGTGACTTCATCTGTTTAAAACATGGAATATGTTTAACAAAATTAACCTAAAGCTTTTAAATTCTACATCTGCTCACAATTATGAATAATGATCTTGCATATATTGCTTTTCACCTTATCCGAGTTGCTTTCAGCACATTTATCTTGGTTCTAAGTAGTTGTACCTCAGTTGTTTTTCCTGTTATCTTGATAGTAAAGCATCCTGTTTTGCCAAGGCTCAGGGCAGTGATCAGATGCCCACGCAATTGTTTCTTTTGGATCCACAGACAATAAGCATACCAGTGAAGAAAGGAATTTTAAACATTATTACTAGTTCAAGAAAACAGATTTAAAAGCATAACATAAAAGGCATTCATATCAAACAAGATGATACCCAAATCTCTTATAAATTGCCAGGCACTCTTTAATAGTGACAACAGAGATACACCAAGGGTGGCCAGTTTCCAATGCAGGTTCCATGCAGAACACTCAACCAACAATAATTCCAATGTTTTCATCAAAATCTGTCACCAGAACTTCATGGACCTGCTATGATCAGGAGACTGCAAGAACTGACCTTGACTGATGGGATGGGAACCAACAGTCGGAGACTTTCACAATCAGAAAAGCTTTGCGACCATGTGAAGATTGCCCCTTTCTCCTGTACTCATTAAGCAAAAGTGGAAAATAAGCGGGTTAGCTCAGAAGGACTTCTAATCTTCTAGATTTTTCCTTAATCTGAAGGACAAATCAAAACATGCCCTTCAAAATAACCATGGTTTTCTTCATTGCCACCACACACCTCTTCCTCCTCCTCCTCCTCCTCCACCTTTCAAGACACACTGTTGATAACCCCCTTAATATAGAGAAATTCAGTGGATAAAAAGCGGTCCCTTTGGGGGACAAAATGCCTCTTTCTGCTTCAGCTGGAGTTATGCTTGACTCTTGCCCAGAACCCTCACTAAAGGGAAAACTGTGAGACATGTAATAAATGTCAACCTTGACCTTGACTAAACATGTTTTTTTTTAAAGATTGTATTAGTAAAATATTGATTGTTTGACAACCCGTGAGATATCTGAGTTGCAAGCATTTTCTCAAATTTTGAGCATGGCTGCGTTGTGGAGCTGTGGGATTAGGAACGATTCTTCAACTGATGTGGAGCACAACATGCAAATGCGACCTTCACGTCACATCATCTTCCATATGGTGACCTTTCGGGATTTTTGAATGCTGCTTTTCATGCAGTTCTTTCTTTGCCATTTTTCCATTTGGTTAAATGTGTCCAATTTCTTTAGCTTTCCCTTTTTGGCTTCGTGCCTTTGATAGCGCAGTTTGTAAGTCAGAAACTCGTGATTTTCTGTAGCAGGAATCAGACTTTATGTATGAAAGGGTTAAAAGGATAAAACCACAGCGAGCTCCTAGGCTACTTTTAGCTTATTTATTTCAAGGCTCCATCCAGCAAATCCCCCCCCACACCCCCCAAAAAAAACACATTACAGTTTTTAAAACGCAATAAAAAGTATAGGAATGTTAGCAAGCATCCTTGTTAATATCATTTGACAACAATGCAGTGCCAAACTGTCTGGGATATATTTATGCAATGCATAACCTTGTGTTACAGTAAGTACTGGGACTTTAACCACATGATTTTTATAATTAGCTGGTAACAACTGCATGTATATTAGAAAGACCTGTTGCAGAGTCGTCAGTTAAATCGGTGGCAGTTCTTACTCCAGGTTTTGAGAAATCCTTGGGCAAGATGCTTTTGGTGGTCTTCTATATCAGCTTAGTCCCACCCCCCAACCTCCCCAGTGATATTGTCACTGTCCGTTTATTTGAGCTCTCCCTTTGGGCCCAATCAACACCGTTGACCAGAGAGTGAACAGCCATCTGTCGAGAAACTGTGGCTTCCTTTCCTTGAACCTTTTTTCCTCTAATCACTTGCATGGAGAAGGCAAGCAAAAAAAAGAGAGCAACAACAGAAAAGACAAGCAGCAGCGTAAGGGGTGTTCTGAGATTAGCAACCCCTCTGGCACAAGAGTAGATTTCAGCCGATGCCCAATTTTTTACATCATCTTGAATATTTAAATATTTAAAATTATTTCACTTTTGCCATACACCCCGCTGTGAGAGACAGCCTTTGAAAACAAATGCTCTCCCATCTACCAGGCATAGATTAAAAAGGAGGGAAAGACACTTAAAAATATCGGCTGGCAAATATTAATGGATTTTGTATCCTACGTCATCCTACCTGTCCAAATGCAGTTGGCAGACAATACTCAATGCGTCAACATCTCCGTCTTCCCTGAGCTGATGGCAACCCACAGCAATGAAACACCCTGTTCTTCCTAGTCCAGCACCGTCAAGGGAAACAATTTAACCATAGCTGAATAGCTGAGGATTCTTGAATGATAAATTGGCACATTTACAGCAACCAGAATCCTAAAGAGGCAACTGCAGATGGCACTCCTTTGTTAACCATAAGTTTGGGATCCTTGGACCGGTGCCCATGCAGATATTTGGAAAGGTCAGGAATGGATCTGTAGAAAGGGCAGAGACAGGAAATCACTATAGGAACAGTTCCTATGTACAGGTAGTCCTCAACTAAAGACCACAATTGAGCCCCAAAATTCTGTTGCTAAATGAGACGATTGAGTGAGTTTTACACCATTTTTCAACCTTTTTTTTTAATCACAGTTGCTAAGTGAACCACTGTAATTGTTAAGTTAGTCATGTGGTTGATAAGTGAATCTGCCTTCCCTATTGAACTTGCTTGTCAGAAGGTCACAAAGGGGGTTCACATGACCCTGGGACACTGCAACCGTCAAGTTGCCAAGTGTCTGAATTTTGATCACATGACCGTGGGATGCTGTCGGTGTGAAAATGGTCATAAGTCACTTTTTTTTCAGTGTCGTTGTAACTTTGAACAGTCCCTAGACGAATGTTATACTTCGAGAACACCTGTACAAGTAAGGAAGGGAACCAAAGCAAATGTGGGTTAAGGGTCCTAAACTCATAATTTTTTTTCAATCACTTAAACCAGTTGGGTTGATAAATTCCTGAGACGCTCATGGCTGGATTAATAAGTTCCTGCAACACTTACGCCCCAGGCATTCCTAGGATACAGAACAGCAAAAGATTAACTCTCCTTGCCAAAACAAGAAGTTCCCAGGAGCATCACTTCTCAAAGTCTTACATTGGTGACCCTTAACATGTTTACGCCAGGTGGATAGAAAGTAGAACCTGTCCGATTCAAAGATGTTGTGCGATCTACCAAATAGAAAGACAGGCCATGCACATCTGTGCTCCTTTTGTGTTGAAGGAGGCCCCTGGTATTTTAAGCTCTAGAATGCCTCATTGCTGCAGGATCCCACTCTCAGCCCACGTGATGTTCAATTCAAACAACAAAGCACACAAGATAAGGATTAGTGCTGCTGCTTTTGTGCTCTCTTTTGAGGGTGGGAGAAAAAGATGCTATTTTTTGCCCACTAATATGCCGTTTTCTTCTCTGTTTATTTAATGCAAAGATGGGTTTGGTAAGTTAATTGCTCTGCTGCTTCTTGAACAATGCCACTCAGGAGCTGAAAGTAACACAATTCTGTTTTTCCCCCCATTTTTTTTTTCCTTTGGGGAAAAAAAAAAAAAAGCTTGACCGTAAATATAATTCTCCTTTCCATGAGATAAAACACCGTGCTTTCTCTTATAGATGGGCATCTACGTGCTCGAAAAACCGAAGATAGATTACACTTGGTGCTTAATATAATATCCTGAGATGCAAAAAAAACTATTTTGTTCTTTTTCAAGCATCAACAGAATACGACAAAAATACAGATGACCGTTAGCACTGAGGCATTCCCACCCCTACCCTCTTTGTTACACCAGCATTCACGAATGGGGAACATGAGCAAGTCTTCATTCAGATTTGCCTAAGGATCTGTTGTTGTCATTGCTATCTTTTCTTTGAGTCTGTTTGGTTTCTGATAAACCAGACAAGATACGTTGTCTGGAGGAAGTGTGCAATAGCCAATGTGACTTCTATCCTAGAGGTTCCCTTGTTGGACAAAACAAAAACAAAAACAAAAAAACCCAAGACAATTGCTCTCTGTCCGTATCTCTACGTAGCAGCTGACATGATTGCCATGGTGGAAGCATGTTAGAACAATTCTGAGGAGTACTTTTAACAAGCTCTTGACATTTTCAATATGCAGCTACCACTTCCAGAGATCATGGCTCACATTACCCACTTCTACAGATATGCAACTGCTTTCTACTTTGAGGCTTTTCTCATACCCCAGAAGTGCCAGGTTTTGAATTTGTAGATTTTCATTGAATTGATGCTTTTCATCCTAAAAACCAAACAACCACTTCGTAAACGCATGGCACAATATAGGAGAACAAATCCATCAGGACTAGATTCAGCAGTCCATCTGCATTTAAAAGACACAGGGCACCCTTTTGAAGACAGCAAAGTCCACATTTTGGGCAGAGAAGACTGCTGGTTTGAAAGAGGAATCGAAGAACCCGTTTATGTCAAAATTGAGCAGCCCTCTCTCAACAGAGGGGGAGGGTTTTGACATCATCTATCTCCAGTCTACAACACAGTCCTTTCAACAGTTCCATGTAGGCTCCACAACCATTTGCACTATTCAGGTGACCCTGATCACACAGATAAACCTTCAGGTGACCTTAATGATCCACTAAAAGAAAGCAGATGACTAGCTGTCTGCAAGGAGTATAAATCCTTCCATTCCCCACCATCCAGTCAGAACTGAAGAAGCTTCTTGGATGAGAAGCAAAATGTCTTCAAAGAAAAACCAGAAATTCCAGTTGCCCCTTTGAAAAAAGCATGACCTGGATGACTGAGAATCTCCATAGATGTTCAAGGTAGCCTCACCTTAGAATCTCTCAGGGTATATCCCAAGGGTTGTTTTTTTTCTTTTTTCAAAAGGCAACTGGACTTCCTTTGTTTTTCCTTGTAGATGTTTTGTTTCTCATCCAAGAAGTTTCTTCAGAAGAATCAAAGAAGCTTCTTGAATGAGAAGCAAAATGTTTTCTGAGAATCTCCATAGTCACCCCATAGATACTCCCAGGATATATCTGTTAGGTTAGAAGCTTGACAGCTTTAGTCTGGCAAGATTCTGTCTATTAGGTGCAAGCAAATAAAGAGTTGGACTCATGTGGATCTCACTCTGTTAATTCTAGGGCTTGGACCTTACAAAGGTACAGTAATGGTACGAAGTAGCCAATAAACTACTGAAATAACATGAAATTGAGAGAACTCTTTTGAGGCACTGGCATGCGTTTCAAGGAAGAAGGGGATGGCATGATTTTCAAGATATTTCTTTGATCATGTGCTTTTCTGTGCTCAACATGACCTTGGACAATTATCTGATTTCTCATTTTTCTTTCAGAGTCAGTTGGGTGTTGCGGTTACACCAAAGCTAGAAATGCAGAGATTGTGAGTTTTAGTTATGCCTTAGACATGAAGCCAAGTCTTTATGCCAGTCATTCATCCTGAGTTCTTGGCAGAAGCAGACCACTTTTGAAATTGTTGCCAAAAAGTTGCATGGACTTGTCCAGGCAGTCCCTAGGAGCTTTTTTTTCTTTTTCTTTTGCCTTAACTTGAAGGCCTAAATAAAAAAATGTAAATAAGAAAATATCTAGCGGTTGATCAAATTTGGGGGACTTCTTTTGTGCAAAGCCACAATCTGTTTTTTCCCTTACCTAAGGATGGCAAAAATGATAAATGTGGCTCTCCAGTACAGATAAGACCTTCACAACTTTTAATATCTATAGTGTTGTAAGACATGATGAGCCAAATGGCTGTTGCACCAGGTCAAAAAATAGAAACAGATGTTTCCATGTCAAACACTCACTTTACATGTGTTTGGCATCGATGTGAGGATAGTGAAAGAGTTAATTTATTTTGCCATCAGGGTTTTTTTTTTTTCCCCTTTGTGAAAATGATTTGACACAGTCTGGTAGGGTGCTGCTATTGAAAAATTGAAGCACCAGGTGCAATTAAATAAGATCACACATTTCATTCTCTCTTTAATTTCACATCGGTCTTCAGCAGCTGTATCCTCCAGCTTTCCTGCAGTTAGAGAGCAGCACTGAATTAAAAGCAGACCTTTCATCACGCTACATGTTCCAACAACTGACTGTTGATCGAATTTGTTCATGGACTAGGCCTGTAAAATTCCCCATGCACCTGTCCAGGGTTGAAATTTAAGGCATGAAGTGCTTTGTTATCTTAATTAATGATAGCAAGCCGGAGTTGGTGTATTTGGACCTGAATTCTGTCATTCCTAAGTCACTCACATCCATAAGTGATGATGATGATGATGATGATGATGATGATGATGATGATGATGATGATGATGATGATGATGATGATGATGATGATGTTATCCATTCTGTGATGTCTGACTCATGGTGCTTCTATGGGCCTGGTCTCACCACATCTTTCCTTGAGTTGTTCTATGCTCTGGCTGGTGTCAGCTTTGATGGGGTCCAGCCATCTTGTTCTTTGATGGCCTGGTTTCTTTTTACTGCTAACTCTTCCACACATAATTGTTTTCTCTAGTGAATTCCTCTGCATGACATGGCCAAAGTAAGTGAGATGCAATTTTGGAGCATTGCTCACACAATGGTAAGCATATTGTTATTGCCAGTAAAAAAGGTTGCATTTTAAAAGAGGTGAAAGTTGATGTTTGATAGATTTAAAAATTATTCTGTTTTGTTCTGTAGTCACTTCTCTTTGTGAACTGATGGACATAATTTTCTTTGGATTGTCTCTGAGTAAATGCTTTGAGTTCTTATAAGCTCATGCTTGTGTCATCTCTGGAAGTATCTAGGTGCCTTGTATTCTGTCAGCCTCTTTTTCAATTTTCTTCAAGTTTTCCTACCATCAGGATGTCAGGGCAGTGATCAGGTGATCAAGTGCCCAAGCAATTGGGTTTTTTTTGGATCCAGAGACAATAAACACAGCAATAAAAAGATTTAAAACTTTATTGTTGGCTCAAGCAAAGAGAGTTAACCTTATAATATAAAAAGCATACATACTAAACAAGATGACACCCAAATCCCTTATAATCTGCCAGGAACTCCTTAATAACAAAAACAGATTTCTCTATGGGTAACAAGTTTCCATAATGGTAGGTGCCAACATGGAAGCTCCCAACAGCAGCTTCAAGGTTTTACTAAAATCTGGCTCTAAGACTTCATGGTTCTGCTATGCAGTCTGCTCACGAGACTGCAAGACCTTGATTGGGGAACACATGACTCTGGGATGGGAATCAAAAGTCTGAGACTTTCACAGTAGGAAAAATTTTGAGGCTACATGATGATACTTTCCCTTTTCCTTTTATTTAGTAAACAAGAATAAAAAAAACCCCAAGCAGGCTAATTCAGAGTGAGCTCTAAACATCTAAACCGAATATGATGGGTGTTCATGATAGATAGTTTAGTGATAACCAAACTCTTCATAATAACAATGGTCTTCCACATTGTCACAACATCTCAGCCTTCTTCAATGACTGTAACTTCCAGAATTCTATTCAGAATTTCATGCTGGCTAGAATTCTGGGGAATGGAGTCTCAAAATACCTACAAGATGTCAGACTGAGTAGGATAGAAGCTTCTTGGATGAGAAGCAAAACGTCTTCAAAGAAAAAAACAGAAAGTCCAATTGCCTCTTGAAAAAGCACCTTTGGAATAAATGCTGTTGCTTTTCAGTTTTTATATGTCATACCTCAAGTCCCTCTCAGGTTCTTCATTGTTTTCCTCATTTTTTTCATAAAGCTTTTTTAGGTTTTCTGTATAATTTAAAATGGTATTTCAAAATTACTCATGTACCTCTTCTCTATTTTTCAGACACAAAGTACTATTGGAGTAGCATATTAATGCACTGATTTGTTCCCTATGTTGTGCATCATTTAGCCATCTTCTTCAATTTATCATGTTTACCATGTTTAACTAGGCACAAAAAATTGATCCCTTTTCCCCACTTTAACATCCTTTCTTTAATTTCCTTTCTTTCATTATTCTAAATTATCCCAAAGTACTTGCTTTCTTATATCTTCTAGCTTGATCGTAACCAAGTGATTATGTTACTACATTACTGAATAATCTAAGAAAATTAATATTTTAAAAGTGAGTTACTTGCAGAGAAAGCTTCTTCTTTTTCAAAAGACTTTTGTGAAACATTAAAGCTTTATTTTATAATCTTTGAATATTAAAATACCAATGATTAAACAGGGGACAATAGATATATTGCATGAAGAATTGTTATTGAAACATATAAGTATAATGTTCAGGTTAAGGTTTGAAGTTGGAAGATTTAGATTATGTATATGTAATTGTATTATTATTGTTAGCATTGTATTAAAATAGATTGACCCAGTCAATACACTGTCCACTAAATATATATGGAGGTTAACAGAAAATTACTAATAAAACATATAATAATAAAGCTTTATTTTTCTGGAATGCATGGCTCAAAATGTATGTGTAATGCATTCAGAAAATATTCACACGTCCTTCACTTTTGTCAATTTTGTTATGGTGCAGCCTGATTCTACAATTATTGAAATTCATTTTTTTCCTCACTATCCCATAATTACAAAGGGGAAACAGAATTTTAGAAATGCCTGTAAATTTATTAAAAAGAAAAAACTGAAATATCATATTGCCGTAAGTATTCAGACCCTGTGCAACAACATGTGAAATTTAGATTCAGTGCCTCCCATTTCTCTTGATTGTTGCTGACATGTTTCTACACCTTGATTGGAGTTACCTGTGGCAAATTAAATCAATTGGACATAATTTGGAAAGGCACACACGTCTCTATAGAAGGCCTCACAACTGACAATGCATACTGTAACAGAGCAAAAGCCATGAGGTCAAAGGAAATGGCTGCAGAGCTCAGAGGCAGGATTATTGCAAAGCACAATCTGGGGAAGGCTATAAGAAAATTTCGCTGCGCTGAAGGTTCCTAAGAGCACAGTGGCCTCCATAATTCTCAAATGGAAGATGTTTGGCACAAGCAGGACTCTTCCAAGAACTGCTCACTCAGTCAAAGTGCCTTAGTAAGGGCCTTAGTAAGAGGGCCTTAGTAAGAGAAGTGACCAAGAGCCCTATGGTCACTTTGAGCTCCAGAGATCTTGTGTGGGGACAGAGTTCCAGAAGGGCAACAATCACGGCAGCCCTCCACCAATCTGGGCTTTATGGCAGAGTAGCTAGGTGGAAGCCTCTCCTCGGTGCAAAACACATGAGAGCCCACATGGAGTTTGTAAAAAAGCACCTGAAGAACTTTCAGACTGAAGAATAAGATTCTCTGGTCTGATGAAACCAAGATTGAAACTGTTTGGCCTCAATTATAAACTTTATGTCTGGAGGAAACCAGGCACTGCTCATCACCTGCCCAATATTATCCCAACAATGAAGCATGATAGTGGCAGCATCATGCTGTGGGGGCATTTTTCAGCAGCAGGGACTGGGAGACTGGTCAGGATTGAGGGAAAGCTGGATGGAGCAAAATACAGGAATATCCTCAGTGAAGACCTGTTCCACAGTGCTCAAACTGGGCTGAGGGTTCACTTTCCAACATGACAATGATCCCAAGCATACAGCCAAGACAACACAGGAGTGGTTTAAGGACAACTGTGAATGTCCTAGAGTGGCCCAGCCAGAGCCCTGACTTGAACCCTATTGAACATCTCTGAAAGGACCTGAAAATGGATGTTCACCGATGGTTGTCATCCAATCTGACTGAACTTGAGAGGATTTGTAAGGAAGAATGGCAAAAAAATCCCCCAATCCAGGTGTGCAAAGCTTGTTGCATCATGCCCGAGACTGTAATTACTGTCAAAGGTGCTTCACTAAGCAAGGACTGTTTGTTTATTTAAATTTAAATAGTCTCTAATCTCAAATGCTATGACTCTTGACTAGCAAACAACAATTTAAAAAGCATAAAGTAACAATGACACCTTATTGGGAATGTATGTTGTCTTAAACAGTGCTAGGTGTTAGCACCATAAAATTTATATCCTCCAGCATGCTTTTGCCCTGGATTTCCAGATTGAAATTTGAATAGGAGTTCTGTGTGTAAGACCTTGAATATACATAGAACTCTGTGCTGTAAAGCACTGTTGGCTGGTGATAGCAGAATTACATATTTGGGAAGTTGCATGCCATCTGGAATCAATGAATTGAAGTGGTCGATGGGTCCTACAAATAAATAAATTTTACAAAAAAAGGTATTATGCAAAGGCTTGATTAAAACCAGAGAGGGATGCAATAGTCAATATTTGTGAGTTGTCTGATTATAGCTATGACATATGGAAACTTATACTTGAATATTAAAGGAATTGTATTCATTTTTATGCTGTTAAACCCAAAAGGGTTAGCTGGCTAACAATCTCAGCATCCATAAGGGGTAAGAAAGGGAAAAAAAATCAACTTAGACACTGTCTGATTCCAAATTGATTCTGGGTAGTGTACAATAAAGTTAAACAGAACAGAAAATACAATAATTATTTAAAATGAACTTGAATATGTAGCGGATATGACAAGTCTATACACCGTTATTAAAATGAAAAGCTTTTGATATGTAAAAAAATGAGACCAAGATAAATCACTTTTTTCCACTTTTAATATAACATAAGCTGTAAAAGTTAATAACAAAAATGTACAATAATGGGGTTGCATAAGTGTAAACACCTTATAAGTAAGGATGTAGCTGTGTTCAGAACTAATTACATTCAAATTGATGTTAAATAGTAGTCAGTCCTCACCTGCCATCAATTAAAGTGACTGATCAAGCCCATATAAAGTTCAGCTATTCTACTAGGATTTTTCTGGCATTTACTCAGTTACCTCTTACAGCAAAAGCCATAATCTGCAAAGATTACAAAACTCGCAGCTCAACTCACCTCACAGGGTTGTTGTAGAGAAAATAGAAGCAGGAAAGTGTGTTGAATATGTTCACTGGCTGCAATTATGTGTAAAAAGTAATAAAAGATGAGATATAAATAAAATGTTATTAGTTAATTGTTATAGCTAGTCTTGTATAGTATTCTGCCAGCTCAAGATGGTCATTAACATTTTAACTTGATGGTGGAAAAGGGTCTTCGAATCTAGAATCTTGGAATTAAAGGGATCTCATTGTTGGAAAGTATCAGTAAGGAGAATGATACAAAAAATCTCCAAGGCATTGAATATACCATAGAACACAGTGAAGACAGTCATAACAAATGGAGAAGATACGGCACAACAGTGACATTACCAAGAACACAATGTTCCTCAATATTGGTGAAAAAAACAAGAAGAAAACTGAGAAGTCACCAAGAGGCATACAGAACATTAAAGGAGCTGCCAAAAGCTTTGGTCATGTGACAAGAATCTCCTGTATTCTGCATATGTCTGGGCTATGTGAGGTAGGATGGCAAGACAGAACCCTTTTCTTACAAAGAAGAACTTCCAAGCCCGGTTTCATTTTGCAAAAACCTACATCATGTCTGACAAAAGCATGTGGGAAAATGTGTTATGATCTGATGAGACCAAGGTTGAACTTTTTGGCCGTAGTGCCAAAAAGTAGGCTTGCTGCAAAAACAACAACACACATCACCAAAAGTGTATCAGTGTAGCATGGTGGTAGCAGCATTATGCTTTGGTACTGCTTTTCTGCAGCTGGAACTGGTCCTTTAGTCAAGGTGGAGGGAATTAGAAACAGTTCCAAATACCAGTCAGTTTTGGCACAAAACATTCAAGCTTCGGCTAAAATGCTGAAGATGAAGAGGATTTTCACCTTTCAGCACGACAACCCAAAGCATACCTCCAAATCAACAAAAGAATGGTTTCACTGGAAGAAGATCAAAGTTTTGGAATGGCCCATCCAGAGCCTGGACCTGAATCCAATTGAAAAACTCTGGGATGACCTAAAGCAGGCTGTGCACAGGAGATGCCCTCTCAGTCTGACAGATTTGGAGCACTTGTGCAAGGAAGAGTGGGCAAAAATTCCCAAGGCAAGATGTGCCTTGCTGAGAGGCTTCTACCCCAAAAGACTGAATGCTATCATAAAATCAAAAGGTATTTCAACAAAGTATTAGTTTAAGGGTGTGTATATTTTTGCAACTGCATTATTGTATGTTTTATTGCTATTTTCCTCTTAAATGATTTCAGTTTATTTTCAAAGAATTGTACAACTTATGTGATAAAGATGGGAGGAATTCTGAAATAATTTCTCTTAGTCTGATTTTTTTTACATCTCAAAAACCTGGCATTTCAACAGGGTTGCGTAGACTTTTTATATCCACTGTACATAAAAGAGATAAATCAGGAAGGAAAACCAGAAATGTGTGCTTGTGAATCCGATTTTCAGTCTGAGCCTCCCCTCCTCCTGTGCTAGACAGAACAGATGGGTTTGACAGCTTTCCTAAAGCCCAGAAAAGATGGGGCTGACTGAATCTCTAAGGGAAGGGGGTTCCAAAGTGTGGGCGAAGCTATTGGAAATAGCTCCCTTCCGAAGTCCCATCAAATGGCAATCATATAATATTGCAGGCATGGAACCTGGAAGGAGAGGACCCTGTTTGATCTGCTGAAAAGGGCAGATGAATACAGGAGATTGCAATAAATAATGTAAATGGGGGAAAACAAGAATTAACAAATACATTGGCATGAAAATATATATGTTCCATGTTTGGGAAATTATGAGAAAGGAAAGGGAGGTAAATAGATTGGAATAAATGCTGAATGCAGGCAGGAAAATAAACATGTAGGTTTTAATTATGAGCAGAAAGCTAAAGTTTATGGTTTCAGTATCAACTGGCATCATTACATTATGTTGAATGTCTGTTAAAGTAGAAATTTATAGGTTTGTGATAGTTGCATGTTATGCTTCAGTGAAGCATGATAGTGAAAGAACCATTAATGAGTTATGGGGAAAATTATGCAACATTCTGAATATATGTGTCATGTAGGAAAAAGTTATTCTGTCAGGCAATAGGAATGGATGGATGAAAATGAGAGACTGAAGAAAAGATCTGGAGCCCCAAGAATGTGTGAGAATGTTGATGGTTTGGTGAACGTTTCTGTGTCTGTATGGCAAGGAAATATAAAAACATAATTGATTTGATTGTTTATAAGTTGAAAAGGATTAGTGAAAAATACAAGCAAAATAGGTTCTGAATGTAGGACAGGTAATGTCAAGAGTGAATTTGACAAAAAATGGATATGGGAGAAGTATAAAATAAAGCAAAAGTGAAAAAAGAATAATAGCAAGAAAAAAATGATATGTTACATTTAAATTAATAGAAAATAAATTTTCAGCCAGATGAATAAAGGGATGGACATGAGAAAAAAGGACGTTGCAATCTCTTGGAACAGTGTGGAATAGCAAAAGAATTAGGTTACACAGTACCACTGAAGTGTGTGGAGTTATGCTAATATGAAGCATTAAAAAGATACCTGGTGGAATGATAAATTGAAAGGGGTTGTGATGGAGGAGAAACAGAACATAGAATGATTGCTTCAAAAAATGGGGATGAAATAATGGCTTAGAGGGAAGAAAGCGGAGCAAGAAATGGCTGCAATTAAAAGAGCTAAAGAAAATGCAAAATTGAGTAGATAAAATTTTTTAAAATGGATGAAAAGGTCTAAACAAGCCTACTCTAGCAGAGTAAAGTGAGTACTGCAGGAAGTACTTTAGATACTTTTATCAGTATTATAATAACAGTAAAGAGGTACAATTCGAAGGTAAATATCAATGTTAATTTTCAGGTAAAATTGAAGAAAACTCAAGTGCAAAGACACTTATGGTAAAGCTGCTTGAGTATCCAGTGTCAGTGTACAGTTGTAAAAATAGTAGTTATTTTATTATACAGAGTGGTTATAATGAATTATTTAATGTATTGCATTTGTTCATGACTGGAAAGCTGTTACTGTTATTGTTGTACAAACGAAATGCTAACAAGAGATAATTGGTGCTAAATGTGTTTGGGATTGTTCGTTAAAATATATTTTGGAGGCTGTTTGGATACAAGATACAAGAGGTGATATGTAAATTTGGGAAATGTATTGTGCCTTTAATCTGGACAGGAAATCTACAGGCCAAAATCTGTTTTTCAGCAGATCATTAAGAAATCTACAAATGTAAACTTTTTGTGTTAAGTGTGTGAAAATGTGACTAGGTTTGAATTATGAAATATCATATGTAAATATGGAGTTGAAATTATTTCATGTGGAAAAACACATTTACACATTGATTGTTATAAATTATTACAAATAGTATCATATAAATTATAGAAATCTAGTGAACAGTACATGGTCTGTTGTGATTATTATTTGCTTAAAGAACAGGGCGGATAAAAAATGATTTTTCAATTTTTTAATTTTTTAAAAAACGGATTTTTTATTTAAATGGATTTTTTTGATTTTTATCAAATTTATTTTAATAAAATGCTCTGAAAATAGTTTTCTATTTAAGATACATTAATAATTTAGTTTATTCAGCATGAAATGGAGCTTACTTATGTAGCATAAGGCTGTATATTCTGCAATATTTACAATTTGGTAAACTCATTTAATGAATCCAAGCTCTGCAAACTGAGATAACATGCACTGCATTGATGCATTCACACAATTTCACAGTAACCATGAGATAAATCATAAAACAAAGTTCAGGAATATTCCCTTATCCCATTGTTTTGCAATGTACATACAAACTGTACGATTGTTTGAAGAGAAATGCATCTGTACCACCAGGTTCTAAGTGTGAGGAGGAAGGGCAAGCAGTAAATATGAAAGTGAAACCTTCTAAGCAGCTTGTAAATATAATATTAAAGAGCACCTATCATTTCAGATCCATCATAGCAGCGCCTGTTAGAGGGGAATCCACTCACCTACTGCCTGCCACGTCCCTCACTTTGTTGTATCACTGGCCTCTGCCCTGCTGCTTTCTGCCACAACAACTGACCTTTGCCATCTTCTTGCTCCCACTGCTGATGAGACATGCCAGCCCTATCCCTTTGCGAAGCAGCTGTTGGCCATCTGAGGCCATCTTGTAGGTCTTGCACAGAAACTGTTGTCTTTGGAAGGAAAGCCTCATGGAGCCAAAGGCCAACTCGACATGCTTCGTCAGCAGTGGAAGAATATAGGATAGGTCAGCAAAAGCGGCAGAGGCCACAGAGTGCAGGGGGCCAGAAGTGCATAGATGTGTGGGAGATAGGTGACTGGGGAAAGCTGAAGTGCCCCTGTAGTTGTTAAGGGTGGGTCAAGGACCTGAATTTTGATTATGTGACTGCGGGGATGCTGCAATAATATAACTTCAAAAACTGGTCATTCATTCAGTGCCCTGGTCTCTCTGACCTTGGTTGTTGTTTGCAGACATTTCTTTACCCATGCTACTAGGTAACATCATCAGAGATTACTGATGTTTTTTTAGTAGTATAATGAAGCATCTCCAAGCAAACAACCAAGTTCAGAAAGCACCAAGGACTCCATAGTTCACCCTGAGCTACATATATTTTCTTTACTGGTACTATTAAAATCATCTCTCGGTAATTTTTCAGTTTTCCTAAATTACTGTAAATTGGCTGTCTTTGAATATAACAAGTCATTGGCAATTATGGAAATGAATAATTTTATGAATTTTATTTCCTTTTTTATATGCTTTTTACAGAAGTCAGGTATAATTTCACAATAGTAAAAGCAGAGTTCTTAGAAAATGTTTCTGAATATTAAACTTGTTTTTAAGGGTTGTCTGGAGTTACTAGTTTATATATTGTATTAAAAGTAAGGCATACGTACATACAGACATATTCATTTTATACTTTTCATGGCTAACAAAAAAAATTGCACGCTAAATACACTGTGTCTGTGATAAAAAAAGAAAAGACAAGATATCTAAAAAAGTAATTTACACCAACACCATTCATGCTCTCTCTCCATGCTTCTTGTGCCTACACCGATTTATACATAACTTTCTGCTTTTTAAATTTCAGGATCTCGGCTGCATTCAACCATGACTTTCCCATTTTTCCCTTTCATCTTGGCTTATTTCTTCTTATGTATTTGTTTTCTTGATTTGATCCATATTCATTTGCATATTTATATTAAAAATAATTAAAGATAAATATTATAACCATTATATCATTACCAAAATAGATATAAAACGAACACTGGTTAGTAACTACCAGAATAAACAGCTTTCAAGACATTTGGAATGTTTCATGACAACTCTTTCTGTGGAATTTTCAGTTTCAACACTATTATGAAATCCAGTGAATTAATGATTCCCAATAGATATGAAGGTTGCAAAAGAAATGCAACTTAATTAAGTTTTTTCTAAAGGGTGAGACAAATCACCTGTTAATAGACAAAATGTAACACCATTTAAGGTAGTTACACTATTAATTTTCATTCAATTTATGAAATGGTAATAGTCAACATTGAAAGTATTCTCTATTAAAATTCAAATTAATAGTCCAACACTTCAGTGCTATATTGCCATTTGTTCAAAAGACTCCTGACATCACTTTTCCTGTCATCTTTTCTTGTGACTTTCTATATCATGTTTTCTTCCTTGCTCTCAATCTATAGTATGCAGGTATTGCATTCATTTTAAATTCTAACATTCATAGTAAGTTCTACAGTAACTACAAATGCAACTTTTTTTCTTCTTTCCACACCATTCACTGTACAGATACTCTCTCCAATATATCATATTATGCAATATTATTCCTTCATTTATTATCCAGTTCCGTCTCATACAACTTTTCTATTTCTTTTGTTAATTTCAGCCACTTTGTCTCTGATCTGTTTAATGCAGGGGTGTCAAACTCACGACCTGTAGGCCAGATGTGTCACATGCTGGCCACGCCCACCCCCAGTTTAACAAAGGGAGGAAAAGTTGTGATACATCATGTGACGTGTCGTCACAAGTTTGACACCCCTGGTTTAATGTATATGAATCATTTTTGCAAAACACAAAAACTGATTTGTAATACAAGTAGTCCTCTACTTATGATAATTGGGACCAGAATTTCCATCACTAAGCAATGCGGTTATAAAGCACAACAGCATCACTTAGTGACAACAATCCCTGCAATCATGATTGCCGTTGTCAATTTCCAGCTGGCTTCTCACAATGAAAGTCAGTGGGAAAGCCAGGAAGCCAGCAAAAAGTTGTAAACCTGAGACCAATAAGTAGTTAAGTTGCTATTACTGTTGGTGGGCAAGTGAGGGGATGCGCAGAGGTGTGAAGGAGAGTGTATGGGAGTGCTGAAGAGATGCTGCACAGACTGAAAGGGTGCAGGGTGATGTGTAACTGATCAAGGTAGTATGAGCAAAGAGGGGCTGAGGAGGGGGTGCACAGGATAGGAAGAGTTACTCCAGTGACTTGCAATCTTCCCTGTTGGCTTTCCCACTGATTTTCTAGAGAAAGTGGCAAGAAAGGTTACAAAGGCGATCATGTGATTATGGGCTCCTTGGCAATTAGTTGTAAATTTGAATAGGTTGTCAAGCACCCAGAAAGCAATCACATAACTCTAGGGTGCTGGGACAACCATAACTCAGAGGACCACTATTTGTTCAACATTGATTGCCGAACAAATGGCCATAAGTCACAGACTACCTATACATATTTTCAGGTCTTTTTCAGTGAATAAGTGAAGAATACAGAAGGTAATATTAGTATGAATGATACATTACAGATTATTCACCAGGTATACAACTTACAACTTGAGTAATAGACTTCTGAATTCAGCTGAAAATTGTAAACTAAAAGGAATTTAGTGTGTATTCTGAGAAAAAAATAAACCTGTCATATCTCGGTCCAGATTGCAATTCAGCCACAATGTTTATTAAATAACCAAACTACTTATCACTTTTGAATCTAAACTACTGTAAGAGAGATTGTAGTATTCTACCTATGATAATTACAGTATGATCTGAATGAATATGTAATAAAAGAAATGATAATTAGGACATGTAATATATGTATGAATGGCTTCTAAATTACAAATTCTACTGTTGTGTTTATTTTTACATTGCAAACTACTTTGTGGTTAAAATTGTCAGGATAATCATACAAATACAAAACTGGTAAAACCCAATTAAATATAATTATAAAAAGTAATCTCACAAAAGCAGTTTGAAATATTGACGCTAAGATACAATAAACAGCCTGTTTCAGCTTCAGTACAGCCTGATTGGCAGAAGCAGCTGATTGTTGCTTGAATCGGCCTCCCGATGATCAGCTTTTTCAGGCTGCAGGGATCGCTATCACCTGTTGCCGCCTCTGTGCGCCCCGTTTTCAGCCTCTGCGCGCCCCATTTTTGGCCCGCTCCGGGAAGTGGGGATCAAAACGGGCAGAAAACAGGGAGCATGGAGGCAGAAAACAGGCTGCGCAGAGGCCGAAAATGGGGCACATGGAGGCAGCAATAGGTGATGGTGGTCCCTGCAGCCTGAAACAGCTGATCATCTAATCATACTGTGCTGAAGCTAAAACAGGCTGTCTGCTGCAAGGAGGCAAACTTCTTGGAGGCAGATTTTTTTTTCTTGTTTTCCTCCCCAAAAGCTAGGTGCATCTTATACTTCGGAGCATCTTATACTCTGAAAAATACCATAAATTCTAATCCATTTAGCAAGTTAAAAGACGTAACATAATAATTAAAGTTATACTCTGAACCCACAGAAGAATGGCGCTAACTCTCAGGATAATAGATCCAGTTCATTTATCTGTAATCTCTTTAATCTGGAATTCAAAAACTTCTATTGCAACTGTATTTTGAGTTGGGAAACACAATAGCCTTGTCAAGATATGTAACACTTTGACAAGTATATAAGACAGAGAAGACCAAGGGATTCAAGAATCAATAGATCTATCTTCAAATCAGACTGATCCTTCCTACTAGAATCCCACTTTTCAATAGATGGCACAAACAGGGCTATTCAATTGCTACATCTGATTGTTATGATGAAAAAAATACATTTTTTTCTGTTAGAATGCATATAAACTCTGTTTCCTTATAAAGAAAGCATCAACAAATAATTCAGAAAGAGGAGTAAAGAGGAGCCTAGGTGGCGCAGTGGTTAGAGTGTTGAACTGCAGGCCACTTCTGCTGATTCAATCTAGCGGTTCAAATCC
>JANHFL010004216.1:45331-68104 GCA_032468155.1 Oxyrhabdium leporinum
ATAGATAGATAGATAGATAGATAGATAGATAGATAGATAGATAGATAGATAGATAGATAGATAGATAGATAGAGACAAGACAAGACAAGACAAGACAAGACAATTCGATTTATATAGCTACGCATCTCACTTTTATGTGACTAGGCAGCTTACAATTAAATAAAAATACAAAATATGAACATAAATAAAAATAAAAAGCATTCGGGCATGATGTAACCTATTATGCATATAGCCAAGAGACAAACTGATCTATGCATAGGGCTCCAGCTTGAGCACAAAGTGAAGTTTTAAGGCCTTAAAAACCATTAGCAGGAATGGGCCCAATCTAATGATATTCCAAAGGGTGGGTACCATGGCAGAAAGGGCTCTTCTAGGCTTCACTAGCCAACACTCCCTAACTGACAACACCCCTTTCTGGGTAGAAACAATTGGGGATAGATGGTTCCATAAGTAAGATAGTCCCAGCCCCAGACCATGAAGGGTTTTAAAGGCGACATCCAGCAAAGTTCCTTCTAACCACTTTGGTTATGTATCTTCCTCAGTCTTGGGTCCTTCAGGCCCAGATACTTCTCCATCTGTTCATACTCTTTCTTCCTGTCACTTGGTACCCTACATCTATCACCATCACTGTCTTCTGGTCCTTGTCTACTATCATGATGTCTGGTTGATTGGCTAATACTTTCCTGTCCGTTTGGCTCTGGAAGTCGCACAGGATTTTAGTCATGTTGTTCTTCACAACCTTCTGTGGAATTTCCCATCTGGACTTGAAAGGGTCAGCCTATTCATTGTACAGATCTTCCTGGACACAATGTCACTACTTGGTTGTACCATTCAATATATGCTGTTCCTGCCTGTGTTTTACACCCTGTCACTATGTATTGTCTCATTGTGTCTCTGAGGCCTCTTTGTACATCTGCACTTCAGGTCCTATCTGGTAGACTCCTGCTTATATGGATTTGGTTGACTTAATATTGCATAGTGCTGATCCATTCACACACACACACACACACAAAGGTTTTGCCCAAGGAGCTGTCAGGCACTGGCTGAGTCCTTATCTACAGCCTCAAATAGGCATGTAACAAAGGATTCATCCTGTGTGGCGAACTGTGGTTTTCCTTGGTTTTCCAAAGAGCTCCAAGACATGAAACACCAGAAGCAGTGCCTAGAGTATCACTGGAGAAGGAGCATATGTGAATTGGACTGAACACGAGTAAGAACCCATATTCAGGTCTAGGTCATGCCTATAAGGATGGTGGAATACCTTTTTCTTCCTAGCGTATTCCCGTAAGAGCAGGGTCTGCTTTTCGGATCATTGAACGCCACTTTGCACAGTCAGCTGCATCTCCAGGGCGCAGGCCCGTGGCTTGCATATCTTTGTTGATGGTATCTCGCCATCTCTGTTTTGGGCGCCCATGAGGTCCCTGGCCATTGACTTCTAGTTGGTAGGCAGTCTTGGCAACAGTGGAAGGTGCTGCTCTCAGAACATGTCCATACCAGCAGAACCGGCCTTCTCTCATCTTCTCTATAATTAGTGCCACACCAAAATGTTGTCGAATGGTGTCACTTATGATGTGGTCAAGAAGGGAGATGCCCAACATGCATTTCCATTTCCATGGCATGGAGATAGGTTTCGATCCCTTATTTATGTCTTCCACTAGTTACATGGTGGCTCTGTTTAGGGTGACCCACAACCTGGGAGGTTGGACCACAGGATTATTTCCAGAGCTGAGGTAAGAAACACTGTTTCTTCCTGTTCAGTACATTTAAGCAGAAAAGGTGAGCTCCAGGTCCTGTCCATTAAACATTGCCATCTTGTGGGACCTAGGAAGCACATGTAACTTTGTTGTGCCCCCCACCCTCTGTAACAGCAATCCCCCACATTTGAGGATAGTACCCTCTCTCTTGCGGTTCTGGAAAGCTTTGAAAACTGGCTCTGGTCCCAAGCCAGTTGGTCCCAAGTATGGTTGATATTTATTATTTGTTCAATGGCCCCTGTTTTGTTGTTTTTGTTGTCTATTAGATTATTTTAGTCTGTGCCATCTGATTCAAAGTTTTTTGTTGTCTTTACATTTCTCCCAGTTTTGTACATTTCTCAAAGTACACCAGAGTTGGCAAGTAGTAAATTATAATAAATAATAAATATATTTAGGCATAGCCTAAATGTATTGATTGCCCAAGTGAAAAATGCCTGGTCTACTTCCCTCTGTACCCACTCACATGAAATGATTTTGAAATATAGTGATCTTAAAGAATCTAACCATAGTGGATTGGTATGCATCTTATATTGATAATATTGCTTTCAAATTAGTAAATCGAGCACATGCATGGTGATCCTTACATCTCTTGTACAAAAATGTTCACCTTGTAGAAAAAGTGATGCATATTGGTGATTTGAGGAAAATGTAGCTTGCTTAGCTGTTGGGTGAAGGATATATTCTCTTTCAAACATTTTGTTATACTATTTTTAAAATTGATATATTACCAATGATTCGTACTATTTTTATTATGCTTTTATTATATCTTGTACACTATGTTAACAGTACTGTTCATTTCCATTGAAATATGAGGGTTTTGCTGCAAATCAGTCCTCTTCTCTCCATTCAAGGTCTAGAATGCTATAATCCATAATTTGTAATCTCAACCTTCGTACATTGCTTATATTTTATTAAATTCTGTCATAATTTGAGAAGATGGTAAGATAGCATTATATGGTGACTTCAGAATTGGTGTTTTGCTTTTACTATTTTTACTATTTTTCATAGTCATGCTTGCAAAGGATTCAGCATGAATTACTTGTTTCAGGTACCAGTTTATTACTTGTTTATTGTAAATTACATTTAATTTGGCAGCAGTTTAATTTGTATATTCCTACTTAAGATAGGAGTATATAGCTACTATTTCATCAATAAAATGTAACAGGACATGCTATTTGAATATTAATTTCTTCAAGTTCTTGTTTAGAGAACAAACTCTAAACAAACTCTTATACGTTGCCAGCTTTTAAAAACTGTACCAAACCATCATGTTTATTTGGGATTATTTTGCAGCTAAGATTGCAAACATTAAGTGATTTTAGGCACCTCTTAGATAAAATTAAATGAGGAATTACTGTTTGGGAATAAGATTGGAACTGATTGCAGTTAGAGGTGCTAATGTGGAAGTAATTATGCATAGGAACAGGTAGAACATGTTTCCAATTATTTTAAATTTGAGCTTTGATGTAAGCTGACAATAGATATATCTTGTTTTACACATTTGTAAAGGTCTATAAACTCCAGGATTTCTCATATCTACTAAGGCAGCCTGGGATGATACAGTAGTATCCACAAAGGAAAAAATAATAGAAATGCCCTTGTCTCCCACCCTCAAGAATGTCTAAGATATCAGCAAAAATATCTATTTCTAATAGTCTAAGACTATGAAACACACAATAGCAAACACATTATGCTTTAAGAAAAATATTAAGTTTCAATAGAAGAAATAGGAACAAAGAAAAAATGGGTAGGACTATTTAAAAGGGCAGTTAGGCCTCAAAGACATACTGTCTTGAAAGAAATATACTCTTAACTTCAATACCTACAAAATAAACATGATGCCATTTTTCTGCTTTCTGCATGTAGATGTCCATGCAGATGTCATCTCTTTTATAGGAGATACATTGGAAACTTGAGTTTCTCAGGGTGTACATTGGATAAACAAACTATCTAGCACCAAGCCTGAGAAATGTAGCACACAGTATCTGTTAAACTGTGGGAAAGATGGAGAAAGTGCTGGATTTAAAGTTGATATGAGGAAAGATTGCATGTTTCTACTAAAAGAGGACATTCAATTGCATGAAGTGGCTTCATTCTAATATGCCACAAATATAGCTTACTGTGTTGAGTGTCTGGGTAGTTTGTGCTATTTTTTTTTTGCAAGCTGCACAAGAATCAAAATAATGTCAACCAACCTCCAATGAATTCTGCTGTCCTTTGACCAATACCTTGCACCAATATCACCATCAGGTAACTAGCTGGATGGAATAGTTTTCCCAGTCCCCATTAATCAGTCCTCATCCTGTTGAATACCAAGCAGCAGAGCTCTCAGCAACAGTTTCCATCTGAGATTGGTTTTGGCTGGAGGAGGATGGAGGTTTGGCACCTGTACCTTGCCAATTGGCCATCGCAAGACGGATGGAGAGATAGAGAACTTGGTGCACTAGCTGCTCCATGCCCCTTCCTTGCTGGGCGCACCATGGGGGTGATTGGGTGGGTTGGAAGCGCCTGCGGACCCTCGTCCCTGGGAGTGCTATTAGAGAATGCATCCCAAGCTCCGGCACCCAGGACACTGCAGGAGGAGAATAAGTGTAGATAGTGTGGGGCTCCCAGGCGTAGCGCCTAGTGTCTGCGCTGGTCTGGTTTGCTGTGAGGAGGTCGGGTGTCCCTAGCAATAGCACCACTGCTCTGGCTCAGCTCTCCTGCTGCCATCCTGGCTGGCTGCCCTGCAGTCCTTCCTCCCCCGCCTATCAAAACTAGCATGAAAAATACCCTACATTGATTGGCTGTTGCTGCCTTTGCACTGCAATCCCTGAAGTAGCTCATTAGAACCAGCCACCCAGCAGCATGCAGAGTGCCCCAGAGGCACTGCTCAGATTGAGACCGGATGAGACCTGCCGGGACATGATCAATCTTACGTTCCTACCAATGGTTTTATCCTCTGTGGAAAACCAAGCATTGTAAGAATGCGAGATCTAAGAAAAAAAGCTTCGCCAGCATCTAAGAAAACGATGGCCACTTTTCTGCCATGTAGCCCAGCCTGTTCTGGAGTTCTGGAGATCTTCAAAAGGTAAGTGAGCAATCAGTGAGAGGGTGGGGATGAGCACGTGGAACCCGGTGGGTTAGCAAAGAAGGCCCAGTACCTGTGGACACCTGGCAGGGCAGAAGGGGGGGATAGGTAGGGGGTCTGTTGCAGTGTCTTTGTGGTCAGTGGTAAGAGCAAATGACTGTTGTAGTGCTATAACATTCATAATTTTGGGACCGGGCCATAAGTACTTTATGGGAGTTGTTGTAATTTTGAACAGTCACTTAAGTGAACTGTTGTAACTCAAGGACTACCTCTATTACAAAATTCAACTGTTGGCATAAAGTGTGAACAATCAAGACAGCTTGATTGACTTGTTTAAAGAGGCCTTGTTTGATTAAATAAAAGAATAACTGTCAAAACATCCCAGACATAATGATCGTATTTATCTTCTTTGGCATAAATGGAAGGCTTGAAGAGCTGCAAACAAGTATAGACAGAAAGTTAAATATTTGGTTTCACTTTTTTACGCCTTCACCTTTTCCCATATATTGATATCTTCATAAGTTGCATTTATGAGGCTGGGAAATAGAAGAAATCTGTTTATTGCCCAAGAGATGTTAAACCAGAATGCATAGAGTTTGTTTGTACTGTGCAGAATCTGGCTGGGGTACTTACTGATGAGTGAGCCCCATCCTCCCAGCACCAGCAATCTACCATCATTGTAAAGAGGCACTTTCCTAGTCAGATATGGCAGTAAATAATGCAACCCCATCTCCCAGGGCAACTGGGAAGTAACCAGAGCCCAAACTAATAGAACTACTCATTAGCATTTAAATATTCCAGTGACATTGCCTATGCAAGCATCAAAATCCAAGTATAGTCACTAATGTTACTGGAAACTGAATTGAATCCTGTATTGTTTACAGATATGCCTTACCTGGAAGTTTTTTAAGAAGAGTTTGGATAGCCATTTGTCTGAAGTGGTGTAGGGTTTCCTGCCTAAGCAGGGGGTTGGACTAGAAGACCTCCTCGGTCCCTTCCAACTCTGTTATGCTATTCTATTCTACCTGCTAAGACTTTCTGCCTTGAAACAGTTGATGGCTAGCTCTTATGCTCCAGGAGTACAGTGAATTAGTACAATTCACCATGGTCTAACCAACAAGAATTCCTTCAACTACTGTATTTGGTCTCCACTTTCATTTTTCCAGTTATACTGGAAATGAATTGGTTCCAGGCTGACATCCACATGTTCACTAGAAGTAGAATTTGAGATGGAGCACATTCTGGATTTTTGATACAAGAGGAGTTGGTTTGAGGAATTAATACCCTTACATTGGTAGACAGCAATCAATTGCTTCAAGTAGCTAAACTGTAATAAAGATTATTTCCTAGTTGTGCCACATTGTGTGTTTTGGTAGCTTTTGCTGCACATAGCCATATCCTAGAACAGTGATGGCAACCTTTTGGGCTTGGCATGTTAAAAATTTGGAAATTGCCTTGACTCTGCTTGCATGGCACACACATCTAAATAAAAGAGAAAAGAATCCTTCCTGCTCCACATCTGGTGCAAAGTGTTCTGCTGAAAACCACTGTGTTTGAAGACCACTCAGAAATTTTAGTTGGCCCAGAATACAGCAACCCAACTAGTAACTGGCACTCATTACTATGAAGACATTACACCTGTAGTTCAAGTCTTCCATTGTCTACCTGTTGGCTTCCAGCTGCAATAAAGTACTGGTTATTTTATTATAAAGCCCTGCATAACTTGACACTGAGATACTTGCAGGACAAATTTGACTGTACATTCCAGGAGAAATTGTTGACAATCTGTCACCTCTGCAAGGTATTGGGTTGGGGCTCATAGGCCCTTTCCTTAAAAGAGATGCTTATTGAAATGTCTTTGAATATTAGTAGTTTGGGTCGGTAGTTATGTCATTGGTTTGAGTTCTGAGCTTGGCAATTCGGTTGCAAACATTTCGTCCCCATTCGAGGAGACATCTTCAGTGCACTTTATATTGAGCTTGTCTGGGGAAGCACTGGCATTTGAATACCTTTCTGAGTCCTGGTCTGATTTCGGGTTGTGGGATTAGCTGGCTGTAGTGCTGAGTCACAGAGATGCTTATCAATAACAACACCTGTTTATGGAAGAGTTTCCTCTTATAAATTAAATTATGCCCCAATGTCCTAGCCTTTCATAAACACTCAAAAGTGAATCATCCCAGATGGCCTATTGAGATGGGACAACACGGTTGTTGTTTTTAATTATTCATTTGTTTGTTTTATGGTCGTAGTTTATAGCATGGATATTTTGTTTAAATGCTTGGGTCACTTGCAATTTTTGTAAGCGTGAGAGTTATGTGATTGTACAGAGTATGAATGAGATAAATTAAGGAGAATATTATTGCCTCATCTGAACTATTTTGGATACAGTAGACTTCTCTTATTCCAAGAGGAAATTTTTATTGCATTCACAGTCTGCTGCATGGGAGTCTTTTAAATCAAATTGTTGCTGTATTGTAATCTGAATAGAAATATGTTTAGTTGAAAGTGGTCTGATCAAGTGTGTACATGGTCCAAAGGTCAGACATTCAATTGTCAATGAGCAGTTTCAAAGTCACTGCTTCCCCATCTTGCTCCTTAATCATTAAATCTGATATCGAGCAGAAATTTCTTCTTTAGAAAAAAATCCTTTTTTTAATGCTCTTCTTTCCTATGATGGCACACAGTATTCATTGCTGTAAAATCAAATACATGCAACCACCTTACTAGATAAATATTTGTACTTTATATGTACAGAAACTCAACAGTATTGCTAGATATATTACAAGGTGAGATGTTTTCCTGTATTGAAGTAAAAACTTAAACAGTGGAAGAATAGGTACATAGAGGTAAACCACATTTGCACACCATTCAAAAGAGACTTGGGAAGGAAATAAAAAGACTACAATAAATTCCTTCCAGCAGCCAACACTAATAACCAGGGATCAAATTGAGGCAATCAGGCAGAAAATAATATTCCAATCAAGGAACCATTAGGAGGAAACCACACTCATACTAAACTGGCAGGGCAAGCTACTATAAATAAACAGGCAGCAAGCTCGATTAACTTGCACTGACAATGTTACCCAGTTGGGTAATGAAAGCAAAGAACCAAACTCAGAGAGCACCAAGAACTCTATAATTTTAACAGCTTGGTGGAAAATGTATTCCATCTAAATCCATGCACTTATAATAATTATTCTTAATGGTTCTAATGTTTACCTTTGTACAGAAAAAGTTCTTGTTTGTACAGGTAGTTTTCATTTGCCAATCACTATTGGAACCAGCAACCCCATCACTAAGTGAATGAATGCAATGTCATCTGACCACGCCTGACTTATAACATCAGTTTTGCTGTGATCATTAAGGAATTTACATATCATTAAATGCAACATCAGGTGATTTGCAATTTCCTGCCAGCTTCCCCGTTGACTTTGCTTGTTGGAAGCCAGCTATGAAGATTGCAAATGGTGATCACATTACTGTGGGGACACTGTGGTGGTTGCTAGTCCAGCCATAAGTACTTTTTCAGAACCATCATAACTTTAAATAGTTGCTGAATGAAGGCAGTTGATAAGTGAGGACTATCTGTCCTCTGTCTCTTGCAAATAATGCTTTAGTTTTTTCCTTGTTTCCATAAATTATACATCTCCCATGTTTATAAGTCTCTTGCATCAGACTTCCATAGTCCAATACAGGGGTGTCAAACTCATGTCATCATAGCAGCGTCACATGATGTATCAGGACTTTTTTCCCCTTTGCTAAACTGGGCGTGGCCAGCACAGGCCGGGAGTTTGACAGCCCTGGTCCAATACATCATTTGTCACCCAACTAAATAAAAGATGTTTATCAGTAGTGTATTATGTCAGATGATTGATAAAATCCATGGTTTTGCAGTTTTTGACAAATAACATGTACAGAAGATTTAGCATGTCATTGGTAGGCTGTGCTTCATGATTGATAGCTATGCCTTCGTGGGATGCAGTTAAATCAACCATTAAAGAGCGGAATTTTTCCTGGGTTAATTTAATTAGGGTTAATTCTGATGGGAGAATGTGATCCTGCAAGATAACTGTGTACCAACCAAGGTAAAATTCATATAGACCTGTGTAATATGCCTCTACTAATAATAACAAAAGGAAAATTTGAAGCTCAGGGTTGACATGAGGGGTCCTTGGTGCTCTCTCAGCTCGCTCATTTTCTTGCAGATGTTTCATTACCCAAACTAGGTAACATCATCAGCACTACTAAGGAGTGCAGTTTGCTGTCAGTTTATATTCTGGTGGCTTGCCTGTCAGTGTTGGTGGGGTGGTCTTTTGTGCAATCAGCTTATTTTCATTGGAGACATTGAGACAGTATTTTGCTTTTGTACATTGAGGCATACAGTACCATAAAGCAGAGCACTCCAAACAGAATGGGAATGGTTGCATGAAACAGTAATACTTTATATATAATAATCACTTCAGTCTTTTTGCTAATCTGCTTGAGACTACCTTATTTCTGTGAACGTATATGATTGGTTAGTATTATGTGCCTCGAATTATGACTGCTTAACAGGATTACCTGGTGTGGAAATTACTGGATAGGAATAGAACCCTGATCTTTGCTCTCTAGTCTAGCACTGGGTTGGCTGTAAGTTTCTGATGGAATGTTGGCTATTCATTGGTTACTTTGGAGGCATGATTACAGTAGCCTTTTTACAATATTTGTATATTAACTGTGCTTGTGATGCTCACAATATTTAACTTAATACAGGTCAGAACAGTATTCCTTGATTCAACCCTGAATCAGGGAGATCATAGTCAGCAGTGATATTAGTACAGTAACAGGGAACATACTTTAGTTGAATTTCATACATGAAGTTGCTTTTGAAGAATGTTTGAAAACTTCACTGATTCAGAATGAAGTCCATGCCTGGTTATACGGAGCATGCATAACAGGAAAGTACTATTACCTATAACAGCTACTAATACCTGTTATATGCAGGTAAATAGGTTTTTAGTAAAACTTATTACCAGTATTTGACTTAAAGAAGTTATTTTTCTGCTGTCTTATGATGTATTTCTGAATTTTTAATGTGCAAGTATTTATTATAATTGTTATTTTATAGTTGTATTTTTGCTGCTGCTACAGGTGCAGGGAATGTGAGACATGTACAGTAATTAAGTAGCTAGCTCAGGACCAATCATATATGCATGTTAATATTGATTTTACTAGACAATTTATTCATTCATTTACAGTATTTGTAAATCTCCTCACTTAAGATTGGTTGGAGATCAAAGCATGAACAAAATACAAAATGAAAAAATGAAAATGATAACTTTGATACATATCCAACATGAACAAATACAGGCAGGACAGAAGAAATTGTGAAATGATATTGTTTATACTGTCTTGTGAAATATAAAGAATGACAGGGCTTAATGTAACTTTTGAGGTAGTGTGCATGGCAGCTACTGTAGAAAAGTCCTCAAATCTCTGTACCTTGGTGATTGCCATCTTTGGTCTTGGATGGGATTGCATAACCCCAGGTGAACTGGATGTGTGATTTGGGGCTTCTCCTGGACTCATGACTCCTACTGTAGGAGCAGGTGGCAATCATGCCTAGCAAGGCCTTTGCTGAACTTTGTGCGCAAGTTGTACCCTTTCCTGGTTTGATTTCTCAGTCATTTATGTCTTGTGTTATCTCTCATTTGGGCTATTGCAATGTGCTCTAAATGGGGCTACCTTTGAAAAGTATCTGGAAGCTGCTGCCTTTGTTCCGCATAGCAACAAGCATATGAGGTGGGTTGGAAGAGAACAACTGGCCCAAAGTCACCCGGCTGGCTTTCATGGCTAAAGCAGGACTTGAATTCGCAATCTCCCACTTTCTAGCCTAGTGCCTTAACCACTAGACCAAATTGGCTCTCAATTTAATACAGTCATCTTTGGCTCATCTGTTCCTCCACAGTTTCTTAATAATGACTTCTGGAATAACAAGAAGTAAGCAATAGTAGGTCTTTCTCAAGCAGCATATCACACTCTGCTTTGTCACAGTCAACAAATTCCTGCCTTCTCTTCATAAACTTCAGCTACAACTGCCCAAAGTCCTGAAATTCATCAGCAATTCCAGCTAACTTTGTTGCTGTGCTCTTTCCATTGCCATTTAAATGTTTAGTGGTGGTTATGACCCATTTACCTGACTTTCTCTGACTGCTTTTGCAATTCGCATGCAATTCATTTCTGAATTGGGTACCGTTTAGGGATACCATACCTCTCAATGGCTCACACTGAGTGCATTGCTGAATCAGATCTTTCAAACTTCTCTGTTTCTTCAATTTCTTAATTTTCCCAGCACTTTATGCTTTGTTTCCTCTCAATCTCTATCACAGTCATTTACCAAGTAAAGTAACACATTACAATGAAAGGTAGGCTTATTACATAAAGCATCACTTAACTATTCACAGTAGTAGTATCACATCCGTGTATATTTAGGCATGTTTGGGTTATTTGTAAGCAAGGTGAATCATAAGCTAACATTGTCTCAATCCCGCCACTTTTACTGGAAATTTCCCACTTGGCATCAGAATATAACACATCTCTACTTAACCTGCCAGATTAGACTGATCCTAAGCTAAATCAACATTTTTGGTTTTGAGAACAAGGAGAAGCTGATGGATAAAATTATTCCATTTTTTTCAGAATCCCATATGCAGTTTTACCTTGCTACTTGCTATCCATTTGTTAGTGTGATTTGTTTTTCTGGATATGAGTTTGACAGTTGATTTACAGAGCTTAGAACTAATTTTACCTACCTGCTCACTTGGACTAGGCATGACTATGAGGTTTTATTCCTCAAAGAATGTTGGAGTTGCAGTATCTGTGTGTGTGTGTGTGCATGTGCACACGCGCTAACATTAGAGCCTTTTAACTAAACATTAAGTAACTTGTAAACTATAATTTTTCCCCTTATACAAAAATGTTATACCTCTGTATTACTGGTTTGGTGCTTCTGTTAAATGTTGGATTACAGCATTTTGTTCAATGCTTTGGATTTCTTTTTTAAAAAACTATTTTTATATCTTAGGAAATAAAATTTAAAATACATTGAAAATTTATTGTAGTCTTCGCACTTTAGATAAAACTAGTGTTACTGTAAAAATTGTATTGAAATCTGTTGACTTACATGTTGAGACTTAAAACAGAACTTTTTACTGTTCTTTGAAACTAGCATTTGTAAAAGCATAATATATTAAATATAATGTAAGGGTATCAAGCCTGTCTCTCCTGATCTTCTATCTCCCAGTCTGCCAATAAGAAGCCTCGAAAGACTCCAGGAGAGAAGTTTCGCTCTGAAACTGGAATTAGAGGAACAGGTCGAGGAAGAGCTAATGGCCATTCCCAGCAGAATGGAGAAGGGGATCCTGTTACTTTGTTTGATGTTGTGAAGATGGGCAAAAGTGCTATGCAGGTAAAATCATTGTTGCCTATGGGAACTTGTGTTAATTGTCTTTTATATCCTACCACTTTAATGCTAAGTTGTATGCAAAAGATTTCTTGGTGGGATGCCACAGAAATCCGACAAACGAACAAGCTACAAATGTCAGCTATAAAAATTTGAATGGCATGATAAAACTTAGCATCTGTATGTGTGTGTTTGTGTGTGCATGCATACACACACAAATGTGTGCTATCTTAGACAAAGGGATCTGCTGGAAGACTAAAGAGTCCAAATGGCTTTCATTCTTTTGATTTTTTTTTCTTGTCATCTTGATTGGTGATTTCATTAAATATGTTTTGTTCCTGCATGGAAAAATTGGCTGGATAGTTGACAGAAATGCTTAGTATTATTTTTTGTTTTAGCAGAATGAAACCAGCACTCCTGTTTTATCAAAAGCTTGGGTGATGAAATGAGTGCGATGATGAATGAAACAAATTTGATAGCAAACAGGGCTGACTGAATATAGTCAGTCAAGTGAGCCTATTTGCAATCCTACTCTGGGGTGTTAATGGTGGCAAAGAGGATTCTTTATCACTATATCTGCAGTGTCATCCAATTGACCTTTTTATGCTTTCAAAGGTAGGTTATTTTCTGACTCCAAGAAAATGTGGGCCACCCAATAGCCAGCTATGATTTACTTTTTTTTTTACATTTGATTTGTATTGATTGATTGATTTGTAGGTTTTATCTATTAATTAATTCCCTGCATATCATAATTAATTCACTTTCTGTAAAAGTCCTTTTAACTGAAAGCATGGTCTAAAATAAAGTTGCAGTTACCTGAGGCAAAGGAAGGCCTATATGGAATGAAATAAATCCACTACCACAAAATGGATGTAATTCCGTGAAAATGGGAAACAAGGGTGATAAAATCTAGTGAAATAGAATTCCATGGTACAATTGGAGAAGCAAACCAACCTAAACAATCTTTATCTGGCAACGTATATGACAACATGAAACATCTTTCATGATATAGATACAATACCTCTCCCCTTAAAGAAAGAGGACACCCATCATTTACACAGAAAGGTGAAGGCTCAGTGATCTCACTGAAGGTCATCCATATGAGCCTTGACATAGGCTTCTTGGTCTTGGACTCTAATTGAGTATAACAGATCTACATCCTGGGACAATTGCTTGGCTGCTGGATTATAGAGGGAGGGATAAGTGTGGAAATTGATATTCATATTATATTATAGTGCACCTGATAATTTATTTGGTGAGGCATGCCTATTAATGATATAAAAACTGAAATGAAAGACCAATTGTGCCCATCTGATCTGATGAGGTATTTTGCAAAGAGTATGCCTTTTGCAGAATTTCCAAATTCTTGTAATCTGTGCTGCCACAGCTAGAACACAATTTTTATTGCAAGCAACTCTTTATCTTAGTTCTGTTCAGCTGGGAGAAGCAATTAGGAATACAATATACACAGCAGGAGATCTCTTTTGCTGCAAGGAGAACAGTTTCCAATGCAAAATCTGAGGCATCTGTTTGCATCACAAAAGGATGGGAGTGATCTTGGTGTTTAAGCAACAACTGTGAATAGAAAATGACTTTCACTTTCTGAAACTGCTTTCTTTTCCACAATTTGAACATGTGTTCCTTCTTCTAGATAAAAATCTTTGTGCCGCGTACAAGGGCACTTCAGTAGGGATGAAAATTAAGGATGAGCTTTTTATAAGAATTTGTGAAGCTCAGAAGTGCTAGACATCCTTAATTTATAGGTGCTTTCTATGAAATCCATTTGTATTCCTTCTCTAGAAATCCAGTAAAAGAGACAAAATAATCTCATTTTTCCAACTTAGCAAAAATTCTATGTTTACAGAATCACTTTAACACATATTTGACAAGAGTTGTGCTGACATGGACCTTCTGAAAAAGATCAGTACATACACAAATATTTACACATATCAGAAAATATTTCATACTTGAATCTGAAAAGGATCTTTCCACAATTAAGCAAAAAGGTATTACTTTGTATTAAAAATTGCCATATCTCATATCAAATGAAATTAAATATTCATAGCCTTCTTTCATTCTGATTTAATTGTAAGCAACTCCAATTTTGAAAATGAGTGCCTCCTGAAGCCAGCCAGCAGATCTGAAAAGAAAGGCAATGGGGAGAGATCTTTAATGGTTACATTAAAGGAACCTATAACCATACACATTTCTTACAGAATTATCCCTTAGTGATGAACAATATGGGTGCAAAGGCTGGGGATTTAGAAGGGCAAATAAATCCTTTCCTCAAATTATCATCATAAATTCCTGTAAAGTACCGAATTTTCAAGTAGAAATGGATATTGTAACTTACTGGAGCCTGACTCCTGGCTTCAAGTTGATTCTACAGTTATACCGCCAATGAGGCAATGCGGTTGCTTTTCTTCTCCAAAAATATCAGTAAAATTGGCATATTTTCTGTGAGACAAGGAGATTTAGTGAGTTGATCAAGAAATAATGAACAATAAGAGTAGAAATACTTGAAAATCCAATATGTATTAAGGAATTATATGGTTAAACAAGTTTAAAGTTGCAAAAATCTTGATTTGCTGTTAAATTTGCTGACAATTTCCTATTGGTCTTTTGATTAAATTGTCAAATGCTGCTTTTTTGAAAAATGCATGAAAATTGTCCAATAACAAATATTACCATCAGTTATTGCAGTGCCCATTTGTCTATCCCTTTTTTTCAGTAGATTCAAAACAAAAGTCACCTTACTGTAATCTGTAAGAAACCCGCTAGTCAATCCATTTGTGAAAGTCAGAAATCGATCCTGGACTCCTCTGAACTTCTCTGGCAAACCTTGTACTGTGGTTGCTATACCTTCCTGGTTGAAGCAGGCCTTGGACTAAATGTTGTGTTAATTGTATCATAGCATTGGACAGATTTCTTATTTGAGAGTTGTAAATCCATTTGCTGTTGGTGCTGTAATAATACTTCAGTAAAGTGAGTGCTCCAAAGAGCAGACATCATCTTCACATTTAAAGGCAAGGCATGATGCCTCAACCAAATAGCAATAGTAGAGTGTTTACTTCTTTGAGTCACACTAGGTCAGGATACCATGGGAAATACAATACAATAACGCTGCTTTCTAGGGTAGTCCTTGATGTAGGACTGCTCATTCAGCAACTTATTTATTTATTTAAAACATGTATATAGTCCCACATCTTCTAATCAACTCTGAGCAGCTCCCAATCAAAAGTTAAAATGACATATTAAAACTATAAAACACATGAAAACATGTTTTTTTGAAGTTAAGACTGTACTGAACAAATGGTGGACCTTTGAATGTTGGCTGTCCCAGTATCCCTGCAGTCATGTGATTGCAAGCTGGTTTCTTGGCAACTGGTTTATACTTAAAGTTGGTTCCAGTGCCCATCACATGAATGCCATTTGTGAACTTCCCTGCTGGCTTTCCCAGAAAGTCAATGGGGAAGGTGACAAGGAAGCTTACAAATCTCTGGTGTAAGTTTCCCCCAGCTGTGCACCCTGCCCAGCCTTTCTACACTCATGTCACACTAGCCACTTGTGCAACACACCTACACTCCCTTTCTTTGTCCCCTCCCCCATTCATAGAGTGCTGTATATCCATTCTTAGTTTTGCCGCATCATCTTACTGACCCTTGTCATGCTTTCCTTGTGCGCCCTCCCCGACAATCTCCTTGCCTCCCCTGCCACCGATGCACCCTCCATAAACCTTGCCATGCCTCCCTCACACATACCCCTGCACACACTTTCCTCACACCCTTGTGCACTCTCACATACTCTCCCTGTACCTTTGCATACCTTCCTCACACACCTTCACCTCTCCTTTTCAAACCCCATCATGGCCTCCCTCATAGTCTCACACACCTGTACATATTCTTCAATCCTCACCTTGCCTCTCCAGCACTGATCTACCTGGAAGGATTAATATCTAGCCACAAGATATTGCCCACTATATTTATCTGAAGCCTTTGATTAATTCAAGACAGAATCTAGTATAGGTAGTTGTTGACTTATGACCACAATTGGTACTCATCTCTAAATTATGCAGTCTTAAAGCAAAATGTCTTGTCACTGTGTCACTTAGTAATCTCCATCTTTCTACTCTCAGCTACCATTGTTAACCGAGGTTTGTGTGTTGTTAAGCAGAGGGAGCCCCCAGGTAAGGAGCATGAGGTGCTGGAGGAAGATGAAAGAAGCCATGGGAGGCCTGGTGCAGCTGCGTGCAGATTAGTACAAACCCACAGCTGCCCATAGAAACCTCAGCTGCACCCAGCTGATCTTAATTGTTTTTCTTCTGCCACTGAAGAAACGCATCTGGCTATATGCAAGGCAGCTGCTAGCTACACCAGGCCACCGTGCACCATTCTCTAAACTGCGTGCCCTATTCCTTGTCCAAATTATATGTCCCATTCTCAAGTTCCTACTGAAAGCATCTGGTTTTCCTAAGGCCTTGTGAGAACAGGTGCACTATTTGAGAAATAATGGGCATGCATAGATTGGAAGATTGAAGGGGAGATAGGAGGGTGGGGAGAGTTGCAATGTCCCTTATAGTCATTAGTGTGGATAGGCTGCCAAGGGCCTGAATTTTGATCACATGAGTTTGGGGGTGCTGCAGTGGCTTCAGGTATGGGTCAGAAGTCCATTTTTAGGCACTATAATAAACATGAATTGTTGCTGAATGAATGGTTCTAAGTAGAAGACTGCCTGTATTGCAAAGCACATAAAATCTAGTACAGCTTAGGTGCAGATAGTCCTTGACTTATAACCACAGTTAAACCCCAAATTATTTGTGGAGTTACCACGTGACCTGACTTGACTTTACAACTGCATCCTGGCTTTCGGAGGTGTGATTGTCATTAATTAGAATACAGAGTGCTTGGGTGGAGAACCCTGGGAGGCCTATCACCCAGTTGGGTCTGAAAAGAAGGCAGGCAAGCAGCAAAAAGTTTTGCAAAGCAAAAAACAGCCGAGCAGGGGAAGATTCCAGCTAGATAAGAGCCAAGTGCTCCATTCCAGTGTTGAAGCTTTGATTGCTTCTTAAGTAAATTTAACTTAATTTGTTAAGTTTACTATACATGCTGGAAACAGGGTGACAAAATCTGTAAGTGACTTACCTTGAGTGACTGGCAGGCTGAAGAATAGAGAAAAAAATATCCTGGGAGTATAATTGAAAAAGGAGGAGGAGGATGGAAGCAAAATCCTTCAGAAGGTTGTTTTTGTGGAGAGCTGTACAAAGTACTTGGCAATGGCTGAGAGAGCTCAACCTTTTGTTGCTTATCTGATTCCCTTTAGGACTCAGTATCTGCCATGTCTACACATGCTGAGCCCTTGCTGCCTTTGCAAAGTTTTTTTTTTCCCTTTTGGCTTCCTTCATTTCCAAAATCAAGCAAGAACTAGGAGAGGCCTGCAGTCTCTCGACTGCCAGCTGCCTTCATTCTTTTGCAAACACCATCAGTGGATAGAACACTAAGCTTCCTCCCTGGTCAGTGCTAGTTGTCTCCCCATCTTCTGGTTGTGAGGGGCTAAAAGGTAGGTTGGCTACCAACCCCAGCTTCTCCCTTTTGCTCCTTTACCGTTTGTCTGACACCTTTTAGGACCCAGCTTCTCTTGTAACACAGGAGTAAACTTTTGGGTTTGTTTGCCGCCCAGCAAGGCAGGATGGTTAGGCACAAATGGGAGAGGGAAACAGCCAGATTGGGGAGTATATAAGTCATAAATGTGGGCAGGTTTCCAAGCATCCACATTTTGATCATATGTCTGCAGGGGGGCTGCAACAGCCATAACCTGAGGCATAGGTCATAAGTCCTTTTGTTCAGCACTATAATTTCAAATGATCACTGAACAAATGATTGTAAGTTGAGGACTATCTGTGCACTGATTTTAAAAGAACCGTTCACCTCAGTTAATTATGTCATCTTTCTGAAACACATTGCTATAGAAGAGTGTTGAAGGTACTATTTTATGGCATTTATTTTCTTACTCAGACAGGATTTTTCAGAGATTGTGTTAATAGACTTATGTTTTACTCTTGGCTGTTTGTCTATGATATATTTCATAAGTCACAGGATGATATTTAACACATACTTGAAATCAGTGGTGAAAATTGAGTGTTATTTATATGTAGTATGATGGAGTTATGAATTCTCTCTTGAATATTTGACTGTTCTTTCTCTTTTATTGACAGTCCGTGGTAGATGACTGGATTGAATTGTATAAGCAAGACAGGGATATAGCACTGCTGGATTTAATCAACTTCTTCATCCACTGTTCAGGATGCCGAGGTAAAAGGCATAAAAGTATTATAAAACTACTTTGGTTGTATATATTCCTTACATATGAATTAGAAAACTTGTTTACAATTAAAAAATGACTGCTACAAAAGTCTAAAAATTATATGTGCAATAAAATAAATAAAATGACAGTATTTGACGAACATTAAGGAAAAGAAACACTTCTGTGATTCCATCCCTACTTTCTAAAATGGAAAGACTTTTTTTAAAGTAACGTACTATTGTTGTAGGAATTATGAACTAGTAATTTCTAATATAATGTCCAACATACCATCCTTTCACATTCTATTCTGGAACTATATTATTTATCCTACTATGAAGGATATCTGCATATCTGGATACATTTGTTAGAATTAAAATTAGGACACTTTTTAAATGTAAGAAATGATCACTGTGCTACTGTAGCTTTGAAATGCAGATAATCTTGTTAAAATATGTTGTAGCGCTTGACTCTAAATAATGAACCAGGATTAATCTAAATGTGTTAATTGATATTCAGTATTTGAAATGATAATTATCAAAAGTTCTTCCTTTAATTCTGGAAGTAGGGTTTTCTAAGCAAAGTAGGTATAAACATGGCAAGATCAAAAAAAGACCAAATATAGAAAATCTGTATTTTTTTGTGGTTTTTTTTACAAATTTTCCCATAAATTCATCTTAACCTCTACAGTGCCTTTGCCATTTCTGCTTTGTCATTTAAACTTGATCCTTAGTCCTTTTTCTGTTAGAAACAAATCAATGTAATTTTAGTTTCGTGGTCCCTTTTTTCACTTTCCCTTATTTCTGGTTTGTCTTGCTTCCTATCTATCATAATATTACCTAATATAATATACAACAAAAGTCATTTCACTGAAGTAAATTTGCCTCACAAATAGCTCAGCAAACCTACTCAGAAATTAATAGTAATATTAATTAATATTGTCTCTGGAAATGGGAAATTTTGTCACAATTATGTAGATATACATCTCAGCCTATGTTCCAAGCAAGTTTGTTTACAGTAACCTTTTATCCAAATGCAAATCTAAGTACAAAGAAAATAACTTTGAAAAAGTTTCATCCACCAGTTCCAATATACAGGAGAATATTGAAACTAAATAAATCTAATTTTTGAACATATACGAGCAAAAAAACCCCAAACCCATAGTTGTCATATAATCATTTACTCAGTAACTGTTATCTGTACAAGAGAATTTTGGGGATTCTCCTCTCTGGCTTAGTTAGTGGTTTTAGTATGGTTCTTAAAGAAATCAGGAACAAGCCAATAAACAACTATTACTACTTCTCTTTTTTGCCACTTAGGTATTCATTGCATTCAGTAAGCTAGTGGGGTCTTTGATTTCAATTATAATATACTACCTTAAAATAAACTATGATTTACTTATTTACCCTACATGTGTATTGACTAAGCCACAAAGTTAGTTATGTGCAAAGAAATCTAAAATATTTCTGAATTAGGAAAATGGGAGAAGATTCCAAAAGCAAGAATTAAAAGATTATTGATGGCTCAGAGTTAAGCTGCTGGGCTTGTCAGTTAGTCAGCTGGAAAGCCAACAGCCAACTTGGATTTGAGACCTGAGTGCCATACGACAAGGTGAGCTCCTGTTACTTGCCCCAGCTCAAAAGCATGCAAATGAAGTAGATAAATAGGTATTGCTTCGGTGGGAAGGTTATTGCATCTGTATTTTAAGGCTGGCCACATGATGATGAAAGTGTCTCTCAGACACTCAGCTCTCAGCTACTAGAATGTATGAAAGTGTCTCTCACACTTTGGCTGAGAATCGGAAATGAGCAGCACTCCCTAGAGTCCGTCACAACTACACTTTATAGGCAATACTTGGAAACTGCCAAAAATATGTTAAAAAGACTGACAGAAAGTGTATCTAAATTTTTGTACGTATCATTTTGCTATTTTTCTTTTTTGAATCTCCGGAAAATTATGTAATATGCATTCCAATTTGCAGAAAGATGTCATGCTTAACTTTTACTATGTAGATATTGTACCTGTAATAATTGAAAAAGAAATGGACTTGAGATTTGATTGTGGACGAAGGCTGACCTAGCTTGTGTTACCAAGACCTGGCTGAGTTCTGAAAGTGGGGGTTGCCCTTTCCGAAATCTGCCCAGCTGAATTTCAACCAGATTCCAGGGCAGGAGTCAGGGTATGTTGTTTGTTATTCAGGAAATTCTTAAGGCCTTCCAGAGCCCTGCTCTGCAGGACCCCAGTTGTGAGATCCTGTTTCTTGGGCTGTAGAGATCAATGGAGATTGTTGCTCAATCTCCCTGCTTGAGTTCCTTGACACCATTTCTGGATTGGCAGTGGAGTCCCCAGGATTACAGTTCTGTGGGACTATCTTGCTTCTGAGTGGGATCGGAGGTGGCTTGGGAGTTTATGGTCCTATCTTAGCCATGGTCTTATCTTAGGTCATTCACCCCCCAGATTTGATGTTCCTTTCGAATTATTGGCAATGTGATCTGAAACTGGGGGAGCTTTTGGTGTTTCTTTTGTCATGGTCAGTTCTCTCCTTGATTTCCACGGGTTCCTCTTGTGTCACCACCTATTGCACAGAAGTTGGATCATTAGATTGGTCCCATCTCCAGCAACCAATGGACCCTTAGCTGCTTCAGAGGGAGTTGGGGGTTATCCATTTTGGTTTGCTGTGTGGTCCATCTGAAGCTTTGGTTGCCACTTGGAATAATGGGGCAGCTGAGACCTTAGATTGGATTGTACCTGTGTAAATTCTTTCCATTGAGGATCCTGTCACCCTCTGTGGTTTACAGAGGAGGGAGATGAAATGGGAGAAGAGACATCTTGAGTGCCATTGGTGGTTAACAAACTCAACCAAGTGTAGGTTAGAGCTGCTATTAAGGCCTATCTTATGGCAGCAAGGGCGATGAAGCACCAGTATTTCATCCTTCATGCATCCACAGTCCTGTTTTGGGTGACATAAGTACAGGGGCATGCAGAAGAATTTGCATAACATCTGTCAGATAATGTTATTCCATTTCATTCCCAGTTGGACACTGGCTTTGTTGCAGGTCCAGAGGAGTTGCCTAGGGAAGAATCTTGCCCGTTTATCTGGTTTGAACCTGTTGGACCTGAGGAAGTGGACAGGATTCTTAAGACTGTGACTGCAACCACCTGCTTTTTAGATTCATGTCCCTCCTGGCTAGTTAAAGTGGCCTGAGTAATGTTAGTGGGTTCTGGTAGTATTCTTCTTTGAGTGAGGGGTTATTCCTTTGCCTCTTAAAGAGACTATGGTTTGCTTTCTTCTTAAAAAGCTTTTGTTGGACCCCACTATATTGGACAAAGCTAAACTTGCCCTTTTGGTGACTTTCAATTCCATTGACTATGGTATTCTTCTGGATCAGCTCAGAGGATGAGAGGTGGTATTCAGCTGTTCACCTCTTTTCTTCAGGGTTGATTCCAGTCAAAGATGATGGGAGGAGAGGTCCCGCCCTCAGCCTCTACTACTAGGTAGGGTGCTATGGAGTTTGGTGCTTTCTCTTTTCCTTTTTAATATCTACATGAGTCTACTGGATAAACTCTATTGTTTTCTTGGAATGAAATATGATGATGATATTCAGTTGTAAATCTTTACCCTTTGCAAATTAAGCAATGCCATGACAATCTTATCCTGGTACCTGGAGGCTGTGTCATCTGTTCTTTTACGTGTCTGCTATTCCCCTAACACTGTCATCTGCAAATTATATAATCCTATTTTATTACCCCTCACCCAGGTCATGTAAAAATATGTTTTAACAGCATACTGCCTAAAATGGAACGATACAATACTCTGTTTCCCATTGGATGCTGAATAACCATTGATGGACAGTCATTTGGTAGCATTAGATGGACGCAGCCAGCTGTGCATCCATCTAATGGTAGTATGATCCAGCCTACTAAAATTTCATGAAAACTGTCAAACATTTATACTGAAATCAGTATAAATCAGGATTTGTTATGTCTCTTACATTTTCATGGTCAACTAAACCGGTCATTCCATAAAAACAGTGAAGTTGATTTAGTATGACTAATTTTTCATAAATTAGAAATTTTGTTCACAAAACTATTTTTAAAATAATTTGTTGCAGAATTTTGACACTTAGTACTGTCTCCTTTTATCAGCTATTTCAATCCTGCCAGGATTATTCTACCTCTGTGAGCAGTTAAACCACTTTTCATCTCTCCCC
>JANHFL010004216.1:87907-107718 GCA_032468155.1 Oxyrhabdium leporinum
ATAAATGACATGTGTATTCAAAATACCTACCCCCTCCTGCTAATGAAGGACTTATTGAACCATTTATCAAAAGGAAAGATCTTCACCAAGTTACATTTGAGAAAGGCATGCTATGGAATTTGCATCCAAGAAGGCGATGAGTGGAAAACCGCTTTCCAGTTCCGAGTCATGCCTTTCGGTCTCCAGGGGCCCCCAGCAGTTTTCATGCAATTGATAAATGAAGTACTCCATGAGCATCTGTATAATGGGGTACTAGTTTACTTGGATGATATTCTCATTTTTACTGAGACCATGGAAGAACATGTGAAGTTAGTTTAGCAAGTGCATAAGAAACCCTTGCATGCTAAACTCTATGTTAAACTTTCAAAATGCAAATTTCACAAATCCTCCCTAATTATTTAGGTTACAGAGTAACTAGCAAAGGCATTGAGATGGATCCGGGAAAACTGAAAGCAGTGCTAGATTGGCAAACCCCTAGGCAAACCCTAGGACACGTAAACAACTTCAAAATTTGTTGGGTTTTGCAAATTTCTATCAGCAGTTCATTTCTGCATTTGCGGAAGTGGCGCTTCCATTTACAGAACTGTTAAAAATGGGACTCCCTCTCGTGAAGCCAAAATCTTCCCAGCCCTTGGCATGGACAATAAGGCTTTTGAAAAACTGAAGAGGCTTTTCGTGGAGGAACCTCTTCTCCAGCATCTGGACCTGAATAAGCCTTTTATTGTTCAAGCTGATGCTAGTGACATAGAAGTCCATTACCCTATTCCTGGCCTCTTCCTCCCAGAGTGGCCTTTTCTGCCTGGAACAGTGGGAACCACCACCATAACCCGCCCCAACAGTCCATTACCCTCACCATGGTATGATTTAACCACCCAAAGAAGGACAGCCTTTTTCTAAAAGGGGCTGGGGAGTGATGTCTCAATTGTGTGGTGGAGGAGCAGCCATCCTGAAACGCTGGAGCTGAAGGTGAGAACACCTATTGCCTTCAAGTGTGGTAAGATGGCCCCAGGCTTTAGTGGCGTTCCAGCTCCTATTTCAGTACAAGAGGAGGTGCACGCCTCAGCAGTGATGAAGGAACATTGGCCCCAGGGTCTAGGTCTGGAGTTGGCCCAATGACATAGACACATTTCGGGGAGCAGGCCCAGTGGCGCAATGGCTGGAGACTGACAAGAGGGTGACCAGGGCCATCCAGACTGCTGTTCTTTACTCCCCTTCCCAGAGTGACTCTCTTGGCTTCACACACAGGTTCTTCATCAGCCTGAGAGCCAACCATAGCCAGGCTGCCCAGCCACAGGAACAGGCAAAACAGCTCTCACTGACTTCTGGCTTTGGTGCTTGCCAGAAGCAAATCATGATGCCATGTAAACATAATATCAACAATCTGAATGAAGAATATAATTACAAATACCTGGGCATCTTTTAGGCTGACAACACCAAACATACTTAAGAAGAAGAAGGTAAGTAGTGAATTCACAGAAGAGTGAAGAAGATCTCAAAAGTCTGAACTCAATGACAGAAATACCATCAAGGCAATTAATACCTGAGCAATTCCAATCATTAGATATACATCTGGAATAGTGGACTGGACACAAGCAGAAGTAAAAGTCCTAGATAGGAAGACCAGAAAAAATAATGACAATCATTCCTTTCGTCCTTGCAGCAATATTGACAAACTATTTACCAAGGAAAATAGATGGCATGAAATGTTTCAAGGACACCAGACAGTTGAAGAAAAAAGGTCATTGGAAGAATATATGAAAGATACAGTAAAGAAGATGCACTGAAGCTAGTATATGATGAAGGTATACTGAATACCAGAGAGACCAAACTAGCTGACAAGAAAGACCAAATGAAGAATAGAAAAGAATAGAAATGCCTTCTCTGCAACGAAGCTAAATAAACAGTGGACCACCTACTTAGCTGCTACAAGAAGATCACACAGACTGAATATAAATGACAGTATGACACAGTAGCAACAGTGGTGCATTGGATATCTGCAAGAAATGCCACTTGCCTTCAAGCAAGAACTCTGGGACCACAAAATAGAGTAGTAGAAAGTGAAGACAGTAAAATGCTCTGGGACTTTGGAAAGAACAGAATAGAATAGGCAGGCACCTGACACTTAACATCCTAGACTTAACAGTTATTGATAAGAAAGACAAAACGTCTGGATAGTAGACATGGCAATACCTGGTGACTCCAGTGTAGGAGAAAACTGGAGTATGCCAAGACCTGCAAATAGAAATAGAATGACTGTAGCAGAAGAAAGCAAAGGTAGTACCAGTAATAGGCACTTTGAGTACAATCCCAAAACAGCTTGAACACTATTGACACTGACAAAATCACTATAAATCAGTTGTAAAAGGCAGCTTTACTTGGTACAGCTTACATCCTGAAACGATACCTTTATTGTTAAACAACAAGATCTGCTTATCCCAGTTCTTTGGGAAGGACTCACTAGATGAATAAAAATACCAAATCCAGTCTATAAACATCTGGCTGAGTATGCATCCAACCATAATAATAAAACTTGTACACTAACCAACTCTCATTGATTCACAGCACTCAAAAGAAATTACCGTTCCATTAAGAATAAAATAAAAGATAAAATATGGCCAAGTGGGACATACAGATAGAATTGAGGGAGGGGTCTCACTTTCTCACTAAAGGTCTGGTCTGTCCTTCAATTTTGAAAGATCAGGAGCTTGATTATTCATCTTGATATAGATTGAACCGTATTGCCACCAAGATGCATTGCTGCCTGACATATCTGCTGTAATTTCTATCTAAAGATAAAGTCAGAAGCAAATCTGAAATCAATAAAAGCTGCAGGTAGTATAGATCCTGGCCTAAAAGTATCTTTTTTACCAGGTGCTACAAAAATAAGAGTGTGATCTAAGACTGGGCACTAGAACCTGCTTGCTTGTTTTTTTATTCAAACCATTCTGAGAGTTTATTATGAAAATGCTTAGCATGCAATTTGCTTATTATGCTAAGGGAGCTATTTAGCTACCTTTTTTAAACATTGGAACTCTCCTTTGGAATCGGTGCCTTATTGTCTTTAAATAAAGTAGGGAGATAGGACAAAAGTCCATCAGTCTAGGTTATCCCAAATAACTTCAATATTGATAAAGTAATTGCCTTGAGCTTTGCCATGACTAAGTTGTTTAGCAACATATTTTTAAGTTGGTTGCAAGATATACTGTGAAAACAATCTCACATTAAACTTTAGATCATGCTTATCTAGATATTCCTACATATATAATGCCCTAAAATTATCCTTCCACACTGAAACTGTTACAAAAAGAAAAAGAGAAAGATGTGATAACAAACCTGTATTCTTACACCAAGAAGGCAAAATTACGTGATATTGACTATATTTTTTAAAGCAGTTACTAATTCCTTCCTTATCATTCATAATCAAACCAAGGTTGGGCAAAGCCCCTAGTATTTAGGTTTTTACACTCATTTAGTTGAGTAGTACTGAACGTAAAAGTTAAAATTAATTTATGGTACTCGGCATAATTGTGTCTACAGGCCACCCTTCAATTATAGTAAGTTAAATTTGGGAGGCTATTTCAGACATAAACTACTGTAGTCCATCACCTTTATAAACTTCATACTTTAGAGAAAAGTGTTAAGATAAATTTAGTTTTTCATTAGTTTTCAAAATTATTTGCTATGATATCTGCAGTTCATAACAATTTTTCCCTTGTTGAGGCTTGGCATTAGAATAATATGCTCTAGGTTCTATCTGAGCTTTGTTTGTTCATGGATGTTCATCAGTAGACAGATTTAAGGCACATCACAGATACATATTTTATATGCTCTTAGTTTAAAATTAAAATGAAATGTTAGTTACAGCATACATTTGGATGTAATTTAAAATTTTAGTCTCATGTTTATTTTCTGAATGCATTGGATACTTCCAGTTAGCTTGCATATAAATGGCATACAGAATGTTCTCTTCATAGAACAATATTTATTTAGGAAAGCAAACTCAGGTTCATTTTGTAAAAATATACTCTGGTGTACTCTGGATCCAGACAATGCTTGAACAGAGCTCAGTTCATGGAAATGATGTGCCCTGATGCCTGCTTCAGAGAAGAACAATTTTAAATAGACATGCTTCCTATAACAGCCCTAAAAATTTCTCACAAAGTAATATGGGAAATAGTTTGAAGGACTGTGGAAATAGTAGAAAATTGATGAAAATCAGCTCTTTTCTTTCCAGTAATGAGAACCTGCACAGGCTTCAATGCACTTTCATTAATAGGAAAGTATCTTCCATGACCATTTTGGATTAATGAGTATCTTTGATGGTATACTTGGATTTATATAATGAAGTATTATGGTCTCATTTATAATAATTTTTGCTTGGAATATACTTTTAGTGTAATACTAAAACATGGCATATTTAAATGCCTGCTATCCATATAAAATCCTGGACTAAAGTCAGTCAATTTTTCATGAGGCCTACTTTAATTTTGTAGATACTATTTATTTTAAGGATAACTTAACAAAGATCGTAACATTGAGTATTTTTCTTGAACTTAATGTGTTATTTCTTCATTCAGTGGAAGTGAAGAAGCTTTGTCAAATGAAGATTGTGAGAATGTTTATCATTTGGTATATTCGGCACATCGGCCTGTTGCTGTAGCAGCAGGGGAATTCCTTCACAAAAAGTAAGCCTGTATTCACTGTCTGAATGTTAATATTTCAGTGGCTAACCATTGTTTAAAGCTGTCTGTTTTCAGGTTAGTTTTTGTTTGACGTGTCACCTTAGAGATGCAATTTATATTGAGATGTTGCTTCATATGAAATTGTTGGTTTTGAGTGAGACCCTTTATGTGCACAGTTGAACTCCCTTCACTCATTAACAATCCCAGTGATAGCCCTGGATAGGATTGCCCTCTTTCTGAAAAGCAGATCTAGAATTTGAGAGTTGTCCTGGACTCAGCCCAAGATGGATTAATTCAGTTTGTTTACCCTAACTAGGATGCAGCACCAGTTGTGATATCCAGACTATGAGACTCTTTTAACAGCGACTTTTGCCATATCAATAAACGCTGAGATTACTATAACTTGCTTCACATATGGCTGACTGGAAATTGCAATGGATACACAATGTGGTTTCCACTATTTGTAATAATAAAGATATTGCAGTCTCTGAATTGGTTACAGATTTCCAAGAGCAATTCAGAGTGTTGGGCTTTTTTTTAAGTAGTCTTTGATCTGGGACAACATATCCAGTCAACAAAACATTTATTTCTATTATTTATAAATTGGAAAATTAGAGTCACAATTTGCAACACTTTCCCCATATGAATAAAACATGAGAAAGCAAAGATATAAAAGATATCATTTTGTTACTTATTTATTACTGCTTAAAAAAAGCATTATGAACTGCTAACAGTTCCACAGCACTTTTATTGTTGTATCTTTATATTACAGATTATGACAAATGGAATGCTTGCTATTTGAAATGCTAGAATAAAAAACTCTTTAGCAACCATCCTCTTTTAGCAACCATTCGCAGTTACATGATTAAAAAGTAACTTTGTGACTAATCCTTAGCATCTATAAATCTGGAAAGTTTATAAAACCAAAAAGATGACGTAAGACCATAAGCACAGTCAGTTCCATTAGTGCCCATTTGCTGAACAACCAAGTTGCCTGTCCCAATTGTGATCACCAAACCAAGGATTACCTGTAATCCTCATTAATCATATCTGTAACTGCTCTGTGATGATGTAGTAGTGATGTGGGTGATGGTGATTATCATGATAATATACTTTTCACTGGCATAGTTGAGTCATTGAATGCTGATTTTCTGTACCCTTTAGCAACCTTTTATAGATCTACAAATTGTTCATCTTTGTTAGTTTATAGAATAAGGACCCCTCAGTTCAACCAATGATGAATGACTAAACATCTCCTTGCATTCTGCCTATTGATGGCTGATACACATTTGTGTTTGCACATACGTCTGTGCAAACTTGTCATATTTTATTCACTTATTTACCTTGTTTTAATCTATAGGAACAACATTCTAAATAGAGGACTCTTAATAGTTTGGGATGTGACCTGCAAATTACTCTTTACCATTATGAATTATTTCATTATCTAGGGTTTCTGAGTGGGAATATGGTATTATATAGTTCCAGATGTGGTGGTGGTTCAGGAAAGAATGTCTAGACCACTACAAACCACTTCCAGTTCAGAGGATTAAGTCCTGAAAATACCTCAATGACTCAAGGATAATGAGAAAGGCATAGTCCTGGGAAGAACCAGAATGTTCAGTTTTAGTATTTTACATTTATAGTCTATACCCTGTCGCATTTGTATCGTTACAATCCCACATTTGATAAGATAAACATACATCTAATCTGTTTGCCATAGGATGAACCTAAGAATACCCACTAATATTAGATAGAATATATTAGAACACTACTTTTCAAAAGGCTGTTGAGAGCCAAAACAACAACTAATCCCAAATACTTTGTTATTTTTCCTTGTGTTTTCCTTTGAATTTTCTCCCAAAGCAAGGCTCTAAGTAATATGAATCACATTTTTATATTCCATAAACCTAACATTCTGATAGACCAAGAAGTCTATCTTCATCTTGATCTTCACATTTTGTTTTATATTTTCTTCTGTAATATATCATTAAAATATTTGCAATTTCAAACTGGACCACCATTTTAATATTCCAGATAAAGTATTTATAAATTATTTTTCAATTTTTCACCAAGCCTTCCTTTCTCCTCTTTGCACATCTCTTTTATCTTACTTTTTATAACGAGTCTTTTATGGGCAATTAGCAGAGCAGTATTACTATTCTCATCATTTGTAATTTTAACCATGAATAGTGTTCCACATTTTAAGTTCCATAAACAAAAAAAAAGTGTGGTTTGGGTGACATTTGCATATTCTCTTTATTTGACTGGAGAAGAATTTTATGTGTTAGTAAATACCTCCCTTTCTTGATTCTAATGAAGATTTGTTGCTAGAGCATTCCATTAAAAATTGACAAAAGAAAATATATTAAAATAAAAGGTATTATCTTTTTATAGACTATTTAGTCGGCACGATCCTCAAGCAGAGGAAGCACTAGCCAAAAGGAGAGGACGGAATAGTCCAAACGGGAATCTTATTAGGATGCTGGTTCTTTTCTTTCTTGAAAGCGAGGTAAAATTAATTTATGTTAAATTTTATTTAAACTGATCAGCTTTAACAACTTTTTTTCAATTAGGATTATTTTAGACAAATTCCTTGTGTGTCCCATCACACTTGGCCAGTAAAGTATGTTCTCTTCTCTTCCTATTCCTATTCCCATCTATTTCTAGTTCTATTTAAATCTATTGTGGCTAAAAATCTGTTTTCAGAGAATAAGTCTTATGTTAAAATTTGAGTATATTTTGATCTTCACAATTACTATAAGTATTGGAAGTCACCAGTTTAATTTCATTATTATAAAATATAATATTTTAAGATTGAAGAAAATACTTAAAACTACAAGTGAGAATACTTAAATACAACTTTTTGTTTGCAACTGGGTTCTAAATCGTAAATAATCTTAAGATTTTTAATAATTTGTAACTTGAAATAAGCAAGCTTTTTATAATGAACATAATACAAACTTGAACAGACCACTGTAATATAGTCAGTCATCTTATTCATTATAATGCTATTGGAAAATTATAAATTAGAACTGTGCATGTGTGTTAACAGGGTTATGCAAGGTCATGTTAAATACTGTATAAAAAGCAAGAGAGGAAATGATCTTGCTTTAGACTTTTACAATTAAATCTGTGTTTTTTTCTAATATAATGCATGTCCTACTAATTAAAAAATGACTTTAAACTGAATATGTTTTTCTGTTACTTTTTATAGCCTTTTATTATATCCCAATATGATGAATTCACTTTCTGGTATTACATTACCCACAGATGTATTCTTTAGTGCAGTATTAAATGCATTTTCAGATATCTGACTATGTGGTTACAAAATATGACAAAGTGCTAAATCACAAAGGAAGCAGATATGAATATTTTTAAAAATTATCTTAGGGTAGGATTTCAGTATTGTAATGCAACTGCTAATTATTCAAAAATATAATCTTTAATTTGTATTGTAATGACCATTGAAAACAATTACAACATTTTTTAAAGGAAAAGAACTTCTTCATGGATTGAAAACTAAATAGACTAGCATTTCATCTAAAAGTGGAGTATTATATGTTTTGCAAAAATGAGTCAATCTGAAATTAAAACTACTATCAGTCTACAAAGAGATAAAGATCAAACTGAGCTTGTCAGTAAGCATGAAAATACGTGAAATGTATTTTAATGCAGTTAGGGAACAATAATTGAATCTTGAAAAGATGTCAGAGCCTCTCTCCATTTTAACTTACAACAAATCCAACCAAGGCAGAGTCGCTTTAACTTCATTTTTAATGCTTTCTACCTTCCCAAGACTCAGATATCTTTTTTGCTCAACATTTTTCCCTCTCTGAATAAGACTCAAATTCCTTCCCAATTTTTTTTACATATTCTTACATAATGCTGTAAATAATGCTATAAATAGTGTCTGTGAAAATGCCTATAAAGAGTTTTGCTTGTTTTAATTTTTAGTTACATGAACATGCTGCTTATTTGGTGGACAGTTTATGGGAAAGCTCTCAAGAATTGTTAAAAGACTGGGAATGCATGACAGAATTGCTAGTAGAAGAACCTGTCCAAGGTGAAGAAGGTACTCATCGGGTTTACTTATTTGATTAAAACAAGATAACATTGTCTAGTCTCTTCCATTTAAGGCAGTGAAGTGCAGTGGGCTGCTTATTTAATCTGTGCTTTCAGTTTATAATGTTTTGGTCCCATTAAAATCAACGATGCAAAATAGTAATCAACTTTAGAGTCTTAGTCAGAATTTAGCTTTTTACTTACACTCAAATCCACAATCATGTATTTATTGCATTTACTGGCATCCATCCAAATCAGTCAATGTGACTCTGGGCAGTGTACAACAACAAATATAAACATTAGCAAAAAATAACCATACATTATCTTTAAAAATCCCTCTTCTAATATATAAAATGATAAAGCAAAATTTAATTAATTATAACATTAATTAAAACAACCAGAAATAAATTCCACTCAACTAAACCCAAATGCCAGAAGAAAATGCTAAATCTTAAAGGCAAGCAGCATTGAGGCCATCATATAATTGGGATGAGGGGGACCAAGAATAGAGGCAACTATCAAAAAGAAACACCTTGAAAGTCTTATATGATGACAGATAAGAGATCCTGGAGCATGACTTCAAGAACATGGGGCTGAGCAACTTATTCCTGAGAAGTGATCTTACAAGTAACCTAGTTCTATGCCATGTAAAGAGGGGGCAAGGGGAGACAGGGAGAGAGAGACTGTAGACAATATTTCTTGAGGAAAAGATATACAGAATTAACAACTACAGAAACAATTTTGAAAAAGACACAAGAAAAGGTGAAAAAAGTGAAAAATAATCAAGAAAAAAGAAAGATAAAATATTTCAAGATATTTCAAGACCTTTATAATATTAGTCTCCCTGGTGATATGTAGCAAAAGTATATCAGTTTATAAAATGATATCTCAAATTATATTGCAGTAGGAATGTCAGGCCTTGTAACCACATTCTTTCGCATTGATCCATCTGTACATAGCCTAATTTCTTGTCCCATTTTATCATGAACTTGCTCTTGCGGTTCAAATCTCATTTTATACCTGTTAGCAGTGATCTAGCATTTATCATTCTAGTTCTACTTTAAGCATGAAAACCAGCTACGTGACTTAGGGGCCACTTATTATCTCTTAGTCCATGACATCAGGCTATGGTAACAAGTGGGTCAGTTAATTCCAGTCACAAGCAGTGGGTTAACAGTCAGTTGATCTGTACTTGTCGACCCTGTACTTGAGGGAACACTAGGGAAAAAAATAACATTTATGCAAAATTCCCTTTGAAATTATGTTACATATTGTTCTATATAATAATTTTCTGTCCATACTGAACCTGTCTTAATTAAAGTTATGATCATTTGAAACATAATATATGAAAACTACCAAAAAGTAAACCCTTCTGAAGTCAATTGTTTTCTTGCTTTCATTTTAAGTTTTCCATTTCCTTGTTCTAATAAATTTACATATGTTAACTATTTTTCTTTGCCTATTGCTCTTTTCTATAAAATATTTCATGAGCTAAGACCAACCTAAGTATTTTCAGTTATAATGGTTTCTAAAATCTATTACTTTGTCATAACAAAAACAACCATGGTACCCAAACCTCAAACCCTGCTCTTCTAATTCTAACAATCTCTTGTTTCTTAATAACATCAATTTCTTTATCCAAACAGCAGGCAGCAAAGTACAATTTAAAATCAGGCAATCCCAGTCAATTTCCTTTGCATGTTGGATAATCTTATGTTTAATCATTGGCTTTCCCCCTGCCATATGAATCTGGATATATCTGTTTACTGTTGTTTGAACAGTACATCATTTCTCAAAACCAATAGTGTCTGAAAGGAAACCAACATTCTAGATAACATATTCATTTTTACTACTGAAATTAATGATAGTTGTAACTTTTCCTGTATTAATCAGTCCTTAATGTCAGTCAGTTTTTAAAATAATTATTTAATCTTCTGTTTCCATATTCTTTAATAACACCTTTGTTTTATCCTTAGTAATTTTAAATCCAGTCAGAACACTAAATTCCCTTTGTGCTTCCATTGCAGGTAATCTTTGAGTTATGGCCATAATGGAGCTGCCCATCATGATTGTAACCCGTGATGGTTGCAAAACAGGTCAATCATGACCGACCTGATTTTATTACCTTTCTTGCAATGGGCATTAAGCAAATCACTGTGATCGTTAAGCGAACACTGTGATCGTTAAGCAAACTAATAGTTTCCTATGGGCATGTTTTTGTCAAAACCAGAAGTAAATGCCAGTTTTCTGGAAAACTGCCTTAAAACACAGCCACATGACTGTGGAACACTGGAAACAGTCATAAATGCAGCCTAGTTGCTGAGTGCCCAAAGTTCAATCACAAGATCGCAGAGGGGCAACCTTCAGAACTTTGAATCTGATTGTTAAGGACCTTCCGGATAGGTCTCTCGGAACTTTAAATACAGAGTCTAATCAAGAAGTCACTAAGAACTATTTTTATCCTCGTCAGATATTTAATATAGCTTCCTCTTCCTATTTCCCACACTACCTGTAGTGACTTCTATAATATTCTTGCCAAGATTCCTATTACAGTCTTAACAATAGCGTTTTACAAAGATACCAGCTTATAGCTTCTATAGTTAATAAGATCCTTACCAGTTTTCAAGTTACAATTATATAATGACCCTGGTGATCAAGGCAAGGCTGGTCTCTAGAGAGTTCTTTACTGCTTTCAATAAATGTTCCAGCAACCAGCCCTCCAATGACCACCCCCACACTACACTGAAGGCAGCCACCTTCAGTCCCCCAAACAACAGCCCCTATATTACAGAGAAGGTCCACAGAGTAGGACCATGCTCACAGGGCAAGGACTAGGATTCCAAATCCAGTCTACAAGGCTAACTGTGGTCCACAGGCAAAGTCCAGGCACAAAACAAATGGTAGTCTTCAGGGCAAAGACAAAGTACAAGGAAAAAGACAGTTCTAAAGCCAAAGCAAGGGCAAAAGCAGTTCACAAGACAACGGCAAGGTCCAAGTCAAAAGGCAGGAGGCAGTCTTCACGGCTAGGCAAAGCAAGAGGTGACAAACAGTCTTCAAGACAAGGCATGAGTCAAAGCAGGGGAGTGTAAACCAAAACAAACAATTATTCCTGGCAAAAACTAACTCCCCATGGCTTCTCCTTAAGTCACTCCACTTCAGGTGTTCCATGTGAGGAGGTGGGGTGACCTTCTCCTGAGTAGCCTTGCAGACCTTCTCTGAGTTTACCTATACTTTGCTCTCCATGCCCTTGGATCAAGTGGAGGAGGCAGCTGTTCTTCATTGGGGGACCTGCTGCCTATCTGCACCACTGCCTGTGGTGCAGCTGATCCTCCCCTGTATCTGTGAAGGTAGGCAGGTCTCTGCTTGGTCAACCACCTCCCCCAATGTCTGAGGGGCCTGGGACAATGCTCTCCAACAGCATTGTCCTCAGCCACTGGCCTCTCCAAACATGCCAAGGGAGACATGCCATCACTGTTGAATGGCGCCAGCTTCCAACTCCTCCTAAAGTTCATATTATTTAGAATCAAAGGAACCACTTCAGTTTTATATATATAGATAGAGCTATCTTGCAATAGATATGATCCATTGTACTTTGGTTTGTAATGCTATTTTTATTTTAGCAATGTATTTAGAAATATTGTATTTAGAAATATTTATCTTTTGAGATTTTATTGCTTTTAATGTAAGCCTCTCAGAGTCACTTCAAAGCGAGATGGGCAGCAAACAAATTTAATTATAAATAAAATAAATATAAGATTCATAAAAATTTGGTACATATTACATAAGTTTAAATAAAGCCAAATAAAATAGATTCTTTTAAAAATCTTTAAAATATTGGAAGAACACTTGAGATTTCAATTTAATTAAGTCAGCTTGGAACTGACTTCTTAAAGTACCGTATTTTTTTAAAAAAAACCTATAGTGTCAAGCCATTGATAAATTAACTATAAAATGTATTTAGATTACTTAGTCAAATTAGTCATTGCTAAGCAGTGGAAATAAATGGATAATGTTTCAGTGGCTAGATGGCATGTTAAGATCTGGTCTGCAGCTTTTTTGAAAAGTCTCTGATAAATTCCATTGGATGATAAAGATAAAGGAAAGAATCGTTTTACAAAGAATTTTATTATTTACATAAGAGATAAGCATTTTGGAAACAACTTCTGTCAAACATTATGGGCATGTTAAAAAATATATCAGCAATATGTAAATTTTGTGTAACTGATAAAATTAATTAACAAAACAACTCATAGATAGCACTTTACCCTGTAAAGTCATCACATGACCGTGTTCAAGTCTTCAACCTTTTGCCATGGATAAGCGAATCACAGGGCTGTTAAGTGAAATCTGGCTTCCCCCATTGAGTTTCCTTGTCGGAAGCTGGTTGAGAAGGTTGCAAATGGTGATCATGTGTCCCATGGATTCTGCAACCATTGTAAATACATCCACTTGCCAAGCACCCAAATCATGATGAAATTGTGACAGTTATAAATGTGAAGTCACTGTATTCAGTGCTTTAGTGACTTGGAACAGTCACTTTTTAAAAAAAAATGTGGTTTTATTATTTTCAGAGATATGACTGGTATTGCTACTATTACTGCTACAGGTTTTAGAAGATAAAATGTCCTGTTGTTCAGGATATTGAGCCAAAAATTGTAGCATTATTTGCATAGATTAGTTGCCACATTTCATTAGTCCATCTATATGCTTTATCTCTGTAGCAATGTCTGATCGTCAGGAAAGTGCACTTATAGAGTTAATGGTATGTACAATTCGACAAGCTGCAGAAGCACACCCTCCAGTGGGCAGAGGAACTGGCAAGAGAGTAAGTTGTTTGGTTTTTTTTTACTTTTCTCTTGGACTTTTTGTACACGTTTTTTCAGTGATTTTAAATTATATCTCAATAGGGAAAAAGTGATTGGTAAACATCTATCACAAATCATATTTGAGTTCATTATTCTATTTTTAAGGAGTTTTTTAATAAAATGCAAATTACTGGGATTGTTTACTAGAACAGTGACAATTCAGATGTTTTTGTAATCATGTCCGGAACATAAAATATTTGCCTTGATGAGCATTCATAATGAGAATGTGGAATTGCACATCTCAAACATTTGGAGATATACGCAAAGGAGTTTTGGGAGACACACATCCTTGTAACAAAATGGCTTAAGATACTAGAAAATCTGTCAAAGATATTAAATACTTTAAATAACCATTCATTCAGTGACTGTTCAAATTAACAACGGTGTTAAATAAGGAGGTTTATAACTACCAGTAGTTCTCAAAGTTGCAGCTATAGCAGAATCCCAACAGTCACGCTATCACAATTTGGGAGCTTGGCAATTGGCTCACAATTATGATAGTTGTAGTGTCCCATGGTCATGTGATCGTCATTTGTAAACTTCATTGCTGGATTCCAACAAGTAAAGTCAATGGCGAAACTGGCAGAAGGTTATAAATGGCAGTAACCTGATGTCACACTTAACAGCTGCATAGGATTTGCTTAGTGACTGTCACCAGAACTGCCATCATAAAAACAGAGTTCTCACATGATATCACATTTATCAGTTGGTGATGGAATTGCCCATCTAGTTATTGTCATTAACTGAGGACTACTTATATTCTTTCTTATTGCAGCATTCTCAGTGGGAAAAAATTTCTTTCAGTTTGGGTTATAATATCAGTGTCCTATTAAAAACCAGCATATTAATTTGGAGATTAATTAGGCTGCTGTATAAAGAAGCCACAATTTGTATTTTGATTGGCAATATTTATATTACAACTGTTTATTATGTGATAGTCCCCCTATTTTTCAGGTTTTAACAGCAAAAGAAAGAAAAACTCAGATAGATGACCGGAACAAGCTAACAGAACACTTTATTATTGCACTTCCCATGCTCCTATCAAAGGTATGTCAATAGAATGATTCAGTAGTAATAGTTATCTGACTCTCTTTCTAATTTCTGTATTAATTTTCTTTTTTTTCCTATTGCTAGTATTCTGCTGATGCAGAGAAGGTGGCAAATCTTCTTCAAATTCCTCAATATTTTGACTTAGAAATTTACAGTACAGGAAGAATGGAAAAGGTATAGTACACCAAAATGGAGAAGTAATCTGAATAATACTAATTTATGTTGAAGGTTTTGTAATTATTTGGAATTTTACATTTCTGTGCTCTATTTTCATGTTTAAGTTAGAGTAATTGCTTTAAGAAATGACCAACATTTCTCTTTGTTCCACAGCATTTGGATGCTTTGTTGAAACAGATTAAATTTGTTGTAGAGAAGCATGTGGAATCAGATGTTCTTGAAGCCTGCAGTAAAACATACAGCATTCTGTGCAGTGAAGAATATACCATTCAGAATAGGGTTGACATAGCTCACAGTCAGCTCATTGATGAATTTGTGGATCGATTCAACCATTCTGTGGAGGATCTATTAAATGAGGTTTGCTTGTATCCTGTTTTCCTTAGAGTAAAATATCTGCCTATACATTAGTACCAGAACATTATTTTAATTTTTTAATTTTTGTTTGTTTGTTTGCATCCCAGAACAACAAATGAGATCTAAATGTCTATTGTATTGATGGTATATAAGAGGCCTAGACAGAGGTGGGTGGAAAACCACATGAATATGTTTATCACAGAGAACAGTAGAAAGATCCTTTTCTGTTTAAAGATATTATGATTATAAAGTGAGGTGATGCAAGGAATTTAGTTCCTGACAATTGGCCGTGATGGCACAATGATTAAAATGCAGTATTGCAGGCTAACTCTGCCCACTGCCAGGAGTTCGATCCTGACCAGCTCAAGGTTGACTCAGCCTTCCATCCTTCCAAGTCAGTAAAACGAGAACCCAGATTGTTGGAGGCAATATACTAATTCTGTAAAGTGTTCAGAGTGTTGTAAAGCACTATGAAATGGTATATAAGTCTAAGTGCTATTGCTATTAATGATATTGATTCTAAAGTGAGGCGATATAAGGAAAATAGTTCCTCAAACAGTTATTGCTTCCATTAAGTTTGAAAGTGGAAGAGAAACCATCTGTACAGTCAAGAACTCTGACCATACTTCTAATAGATGCTTTGTTTCAATTTTGGATAGTTTCTATTATTTTCAACTTATGATCATAAGAGGGATAGGAAAAATTGTTATTAAGCAGTAATTGTTAAGTGTGGCATCACATGACCGCACCTGATTTTACAACTATTTTTGCTGCAGTTATTAAGTGAATCAGCCATGTTATAAGAGACATCATGTGATCACTACTTGTGACCTTCAGGCTTCCCTATTGACTTTGCTTCTCAGAAGCCAGCTGGGAAGGTTGCAAATGGCGGTCACATGACTGTAGGATGCTGTGACTATCATAAATGACTAATGGTTGCCAGGTGCCCAAATCACAATCATGTAACTGGAGATATGCAACTGTCATTAAGTAATTTTTTTCAGCACCGTTGTAACTTTGAACAGTTGGTCAATGAATGGTCATGAAATGAAGGCTACCTGTACACAGAACCCCTTTATTTGGAGAGAGTAAGATTCATGTAACACGAGCTTTTATTTCAGAATTAGAATTCAATTAACTTGTAAATACATACTTTTTAAAATTATCTACTCGTGGAATAGGAATACCATACCTAATTTAAATTACCGTATTTTTCAGAGTAAAATTTTCCACCCAAAAGTGGGTGGAAATGTCTGTGCGTCTTAAACACCAAATGTTGCCGAAGCCCTGCCCACCCGCCAGCCCCCACCCTTTGACTTCTGCCTCCTAGCAATTTGCCTCCTTGCAGCAAACAGCAAAAAGCCTGGTCTGCTTCAGCACAGCCTGATTAGCAGAAGCAGCAGATTTTCGCTAGAATCAGCCTCCTGACAATCAGCTGTTTCAGGCCGCCATTGACTATTGCCTTCTCTGCGCACCCCATTTTCAGCCTCTGCACACCCCATTTTCGGCCTGTTCTGGGCAGCAGGGATTGGAACGGGCGGAAAATGGGGCGCACAGAGGCTGAAAATGGGGCGCGCGGAGGTGGCAATAGGCAGTGGAGATCCCTGCAGCCTGAAACAGCTGATTGTCAGGAGGCTGATTCTAGCGAAAATCTGCTGCTTCCGCTAATCAGGCTGTGCTGAAGCAGACCAGACTTTTTGCTGTTTGCTGCAAGGAGGCAAATTGCTGGGAGACAGAGGCAGATTTCCCCCCCTTTGTTTTGCTCCCCAAAAGCCAGCTGCTTATGCTAATCAGACTCTGCTGAAGCTGAAACAAAGTTTTTGCTGTTTGCTGCAAGGAGGCAAATTGCTGGGAGGCAGAGGCAGATTTTTTCCCCCTTGTTTTCCTCTCCAAAAGCTAGGTGTGTCTTATACTTCAGAGCATTTTATACTCCGAAAAATACGGTATATACTAAATTATTTAATTTAGCCCTATATCTATCAGCTCAATATTATAAGTGAACCAAGAATATAAAAGTATTATGTTAAAATTGCAATTTATCTCCAACAATATACATAATCTTCCAAACAAGCCCATTTCTTTTTTAAGTCAGTTTTAATCAGTAGTCCTCAATTTTACTATTAATATTCAACTTCTTATTTTCTTCAATATTTCAATAATTCCTGAGGTTACACAACACTTAATACAAATTATTTTCTTTTTTTTTCAAAAGCAGAAAGAGTTAACTTGTGCACCTCAGAATTTAAATGAGAATTTATTTTCTAGAAACATTAGTCATGCATACCTGTATTGTCATATATGATCTAATTTCTTAATTCCTGTCATGCATATACCAGTTTTTTCATGCATATACCTGTATTCAAATCTATATTTAAATTGGTCAGTCATATAACAATACATTCTTACTTGGGGTTCAGTGCTGAATCCTGAAGGTATGTATATATCACACATGTAGTTAATAAATCCTTTTGATCATTAGGATCTGTGTAATACTAGGATATTGGAATATTTGGAAAAGGTAACTTTGGTGAAATTTTAAAAAATGGCAAGGTGTCATGCTAGGTCACTTCTCCAACAAGGCCTGGATTTGAGAATCAGTGTGAGATTTTGTAAACTCTTGAGTTTAGTTTCTAAAATACAAATTTATACAAATTCTCAACATTGCTATACATAGGTAGGAAATTTACACTCTTAAACATAAGTTAATATATAGATTGCTCAGCCCATGATCCCGTTTGTTCTGTTTCCAGGGAGAAGAAGCTGATGATGATGATGTATACAATGTTCTTTCTACTTTAAAGAGATTAACATCATTTCACAAGTATGTGGCTTTATGAGGTTTTATAGTTATTTAAATATGGTCCGTCATTTATACTGCTTTGAAAAAATAAGCAAAAAATTAAGGAAGATTGGAAGGTTTCTATTGTGAGAATAGAGAGATAGAGATAATCTCTGTGTGTGTGTGAGTATAAAAACAGCTACTTTGTGCAAGATATAGGGAAGAAACTCCATAGTTTAAGAAATCATATAGTTTATATTTTGTACTTAAACTCCTAATTATAACAGCGATTTTATTACTGCATCTGTTCAATCTTTACTATACATGTTTGTTTATTTAATGCATTTTTAATTTCTCTCGAAGCGCTCATGATCTTACAAAATGGGATTTGTTCAGTAACTGCTACAGGTTATTGAGGACTGGAATTGAACATGGAGCTATGCCAGAACAGGTAAATAATAACTAATGTGTGCTGCTTTATTCATATAATACAATATGAAATGGATTTGGCTGTTCCCCATAAAGCTCTATATGTAATTGTCTTGTATTGCTGCTTTTTCTCTTTTTAATGTTATTTTAATACTGTAGTACTATTAAAGTTGCATTGACAGTTGAAAAGGCTAGGCGAATGAATGAATGAATGAATGAATGAATGAATGAATGAATGAATGAATGAATGAATGAATGAATGAATTGCGTGACTACCAAAAGTCCATTAAATTGAGTTGGACTTAAGCGATTAAGGCACCAGGCTAGAAACCAGGAGACTGTGAGTTCTAGTCCCACGTTAGGCATAAAAGACAGCTGGGTGACTTTGAGCCACCCACTCTTTCTCTCTCTCTCTGTCTCAGCCCAAACCACTTCACAGGGTTGTTGTGTGGAAAATAGGAGGAGGAAGGAGTATTAGGTATGTTCACTGATTTGAGTTATTTATAAAAGTAATAAAGGTGAGATGTTTTTAATTAATGTTCTTTGCATTCATATCCTATCTTCATTTGAGGAGTGTAAAAGTATAAAGTTTTTTTTATCTCTCCCATAATTTTACCTTCACAACAGTTGTATGACTGGGTTAGGCTAAATGATAAAATGTGGCCCTCAGTCCTTCAAATTTGCTTTATTACTAAATAGAAGTGTGACTACTTTAATCCATGGAAAACAGTGTAATTTTCATTAGCACCTTAGTGTTTATCCACAGTTTCCTTGGCACCTGATAAGATTTCTTGTCTCCTTTTATTTTTAAAGATTTTTCTAAGTTTGAAAAATAAAAATAAAAGTAAAGAGAAATGGTCATGCTCTTAAGCAAAACCATCAGTTTCATATGTTTCATTTTAATGTGCTGTAACAAATTACCATGTTTCCCCGAAAATAAGACCAGGTCTTATATTTTTGGGACCGCCCAAAAGGACACCAGATCTTAATTTTGGGGAGGTCTTATATTTTTCCCAATTTTTTTTCAATACCGGGAAGGGTGGGAGCGGCGAGCTGCTCCTCCCACTTAGGGTTTCCATGGCCTCACTAAACAGCTGATCTGTGCCACTTTCAGAGCCTGAAGGTCCTCCACAAAACAGCTGATCTGAGCCTGTATGTCTTCTCTAAACAGCATTTCCCTGCCTAGCCTTCAGTGTTGCAATCCTGAGATACGCTGAAGGCTTGTGGGGGTGGACCCTTTTCAGCGATCGGCAGGAAAATAGGAAGGGGGATTTTCTTGCCTGTCCTCCTTTTCTTAAGCTCAGCACAGACTGAGAAAAGGAGGACAGGCAGGAAAATCCCCCTGCCTATTTTCCTGCCGAGCCTTCAGTGTTGCAATGATGGGATACGCTGAAGGCTTGGGTGGGAGCTGTA
>JANHFL010004216.1:129030-140923 GCA_032468155.1 Oxyrhabdium leporinum
TAGCAATAACACTTAGATTTATATAGCACTTCACAATGCTTTACAGTCCTCTCTAGCGGTTTACAGAGTCAGCATATTGTCCCCAACAATCTGGGTCATTTTACCGACTTCGGAAGAATGGAAGGCTGAGTCAACCTTGAGCTGGTTAAGAATCTAACTACTGGCAGCTGGCAGTCAGCAGAAGTAGCAGTTGAAGAGGACATTTCATAGTGTCAGCCCATAGTTCATGTTTTTAATTTAAACACAATCACCATTGCATTAAGTACTGCAGTAGAGATGTTTATGGTATACATTCTCTACCAGATGTATTTCTGTAGAAGTAGAAAGACTAGCTATTCTAACTGCTTCCATTTTTTCTCCTAGTTATATAGTGTCAAAATTGATTGAAGTGCATATCCTCATTCTTCACAGTGGCTATGCCTACCCTGGTTTACTACCATAGTAGATCTGTCCCAACATCATTACTAGCATCTGCCAGTTATTCCCAATCTCTTATCGAGCCAAATTTTATTCTAATTTTGTTATCCAGATCTCACCACATTCAACCTGTCTGCCAGGAAAAATCTAATGGCATTGGGATAAAATAGAACAAATGTTGATTTTGATCAGTAGGCCATCCACACAGAATGCTTACAGTTCTTATTTGCTGTGATTCATACAATTTTTCATTCTTCATCTCCATAAGTATTATGAAAGCCTTATTTCATCATTATCAGGACTGACGTTATGAGAATAGTGCTACTTTTCATGCACCGGTTAATAGGTTTCTGGGGTTTTTTTGCATCCTACAGTTAAGCATTTGGACAGCCAGTGCTTTTATGGACCTCATTTCTAGTACTTCCAGTGCCTATTAAAAAGTCCCTCAATTTTGAGTCACACCTATTTATTTCAAAGACTGCATTACTGGAAATCATAACTTCCAACAAGAAACCAAGAAAGAGAACTTGCAACATTCAGGTTTGGTTTTCCCTGTTAGTACATTTCAGGGGACAAGATTACTACTCCTCTTACCCATCCTTCTTATCCATGATAATTTCTTAATTTCTTTTGAATGAGGAGTTTATACTTCTGATACTCTTTCTTAAGTCATTTATTATTTTGGAACAGGTCTTGCATAACCTTTTGAATATAGGGACAGATTTATATTGTATGAAAATTCTCTTAAGTGGGTAATTAATGCAATTGTCTTATGTTGCTAGCTAGCTAGCATGTGCATTCTGATTTTGAAATATGCAAGGCCATACTATTAAGAGGTATATATACATTTGGGTTGCAATTCTTAATCATATTACCTTCAGGAAATCTTTATAGCAGCAACCTGGGTCAAAGTAAGATGTTTATTAAATGTTATCAATTGGACATACAATCTAAAAACAATGGTCCCTTGCTGTCTTGATTTTATCATAACCTGAATCCACTTCCAAAGTAATAACCTTGTTATTCACTTGTGTAGATGATTCACAGGGTTGTTATGAAGAAGAGTTGGTTACATATATCTCTAATTCCTACCTTGAAATGGTCACTTGTGAACTGCCTCTTTTAATTCCTCCCCCCAATTCATGTGATTTCTTGTTTGTGGAATCACCTTGGTGGTTGTGCTGCCCCACTCCGACACACATATGGCAGGTGTTTATTCAAACCCCGCAAACAGGTCCTTGGAAAGCACCCCTGTTGTGGAGGTGTGCATTCCAAGCTTTGTACAGCAAGAGTCACTGGATAACCTAGTCTAAAGGGTATACACAGAGTCCAGGAAAGCAGTCCAGGAGTCAGATAGACCAGGATACACAGCATGAACACACAAGGCACAGAACTGGGCACGTTACTCCAGCAACACTCAAGTCCTCAGGGCAGAGTTGAGTAGGCAATACCAGTGCAGCCCTTCATGAGAGGTGAGGTTGTCTCCTCATGAATAGTCTAGTTGACCGGTGTTGTGCCTGTCTCCTCTCTGCTCTACGTGTTCTTGGATCAGGAGAAAGTATGGAGGTTCCTGGCCAACTTGCTGCAGCTGTGGCTCACCTCACTCAGCCTCGGCCTATTGCTTGTCTGATCAACCCACCTGAGGCTGCTTCAACAGGGTAGCATTCTCTGAACCCTGATCCTGACCAATACTCAGCTCCACAATTTTCTCTGCAGACTCAGACTTGCCCTCTTCCTCTGAACTCACATCTGGAGAAGGGTCTGGGGGCAGATCCATGACAGTGGTCAAAGGAGCCACCACCAAAGATGGTCAAAGACATGAGGAGTAATGTATATTACATGGCAGCAGAAGTCCTGCCAAAACAGTCCTTAAACTCTAGAATTTTCCAAAGAAGATATTGCATAAGTGCAAATATTGTATATCTGTATATTCACAGATGATCTTTCAAAAAACTGTCTCCAATTCCCAGATTGCAAATTCAGACAAATTGCTTAATATTTAATGATGATAAAAATTAGCAGATTTCAGTATTTACACTTAGCTCATTATATTACTATATCCAGTCTGGTATCCCAAAGGAGCACTTCGTTCTCTTCCCTACTTACTCTCAAATAATTAAAACAATATAGTGATTTGTTTAGTTTAAGAGATTTCAACATTATTCAGTGTGTTACAAGCGTAAGGATTTAAGTATAAGATCCCAGATTCTATTCTGAAACAGCTGAATAGTTTTTCATTGTGAGGTAACATTAAAATAATGTTAAATGTTCATATTATGATTTTCTAAATTCACTCTTAAGTCCTCAGATGCAAATATCTTGGTTGGGTCAGCAGAAATTGGAAGATTTAAGTCGAAAGGACAGGACGGGAATGAACTACATGAAAGGAAGAAGTGGTGTGAGACATACAGTGTAAGTATTCAGTAGGAGTCAGGAATACATGTAAGGGTCAAATTATTTTAACAATTAGTGAACAAAAGTTTCTCTAATATATACTGTATGAAACAACATATATTTTGGATTGTCTAAAATACCTTGATGTCATAGCCAAAATTATGAAATATCTGCATCTTTTGGGACAAAATATTTGTCTAAATATGATTACAAATATTTACAAATATTTATAAAAATAGTTTAAAATATAAAAATACAAAGTATTTATAATATAAAGTATTTATTTAAACCAAAGTTTTGAAATATCAAAGCAACTCTCTAAATTGCACTGAAAATAGAACTTTTAAGCAAGGATGTGCATATAATGGGAACTGTTCTGAGTTCAAAACAAGACCACCACCACCCAAACCAAATTTTAAAAAAACCCCAAATGTTTTGAATGTGAGATAAGCAGAATTAAAAATAAGTCTTTACGGCTCCAAGAATCTGAACAATTCTAACTGTCATTAGAAATTTGTAGCGCAGAACTTCATGAAGCTAAATAACTAATTTTCCTAGGAGTTTAGATACTATATTTAAAGGGCAAGTGAGGAAGTCTGTTTTTGATCTTTCATACATGTAAAACGTTTTTGATCTTTTATTTCTTCCAGCGTAAGAGGCCATTCTGGGAGAAAATAGAGTATCTCATCCACTTAGAAAAGAACTCCAGCATTGGGCACTTCATTAATTCATTCTTCATGGTGCCAGCTGATGTCACCACTCTTGCCTTAAGAGGAGCAAGTATAATACTAAAATCTTTCCCTTGACTAGCAAATACTAGTCAAGGGGAATATCGTTTTGATAATGTGCTTACCTAGCTTTTAGCTGGGCAATGCAGGAGGACCAGGAAACTTTAAGCAGAAAAAGAAAGGCTCTGTTTAATGTATTTGTGTCTGTATGTAGCAACTTTAGTGCCACCATAATATACTTCTGAAACTGCTTGAATGAATGAGTTGTTAATTAATGTTAGCTAAGAAATTAGACCTTATTTGATAAGAGGGATGTGTAGTTTTTTTTAGGGGTCAAAAATGGGGCTGATTTTAAAAACGAGAATGGAAGAGATGAGAGAATCCTTATCTCTGCCTTACTAATTAAATTATTATCAAACTGAAATGAATGTAAACGAACAAACGAAATGGGATTGAGGCTACCGAGGCTGCCTTAGAGTCAGATAGGCCCTCCAGCAGGCAGTCAAGTTCTTTTAGATGGTCAGTACTACTCTAGTCTAGCATAAAGGCCACAGGTCCCTTTCAGCAACTTCCTCTCCATAGCTGTTTCTCCAATGTCCTTTTCTAACATCTTTTGCAAAGAATGTCTCCTTCTCTCTACTATGTGTTCTTTAAATGCCTATTGCTTTGTTCTGAAACTCTCCTCAGGTCCCCTACTGTAGCAGTTCCTTCTATGCTGACAGGATAATTTAAAAAATATCACATTCACAAGATTCAAGATAGTTTCTAATCCCAGCACCCAAAATGGAATGGAACATTCAAAACATTTATGTCTAGAACAACAATATTCTAGATTATGTGTAAAATAAAACAACTGGAATATATTTGTGGTTTTTTTTAAAAAACAAAACCAAATAGTTTTATGGAGCCATTTTCAGATATACCTTAAAAATGCAAAATAAAAATAGCTAATTTATCATATACAAAAGCAATAATTTTACACAATGAGAAAGTATATATAAAGAACAAACTAAAAACCTGTAACTACAATTTTATCTCAAATTCATCTGATATTGTAAGTCTTTAAAGTAAACTTTCAGTTGGGACTAAATTTGTTCAGAATTTCTTCCAAAAAGAAGTAATAAGACATTTTTTTCATCAACCAAATATATGCTTTTCTAAAAAAGAAATGCTAAAGCACACATCTCTAAAATCCATTGCTTTATATTGGGAATTACAGTTTTCCCATTTCCTAAGGATTATTTTTTTGCTATTGTTAAAGCATGAAAAAGTCATCTTTGTTCTGAACATGTTAAATTTTAAATAATTGGTATGTAATTCAATACAGTATACATGTCTTTAAGAACTAATTTTCTCATTAATTCTGCCAACATACTGTGTAACATTATTCAAAAAGGGTGTAAAGAACAACATGACCACAATAAAATTGGAGTTACAATGACCTCAAATTTCTTGCAGTGCTAACACAAATCATCATTAGTCCATCCTTTAAGAATAATTCTAGATGTTTCCACTAGATACAAAAAACAATATTTTGATGGATTAATTTCAGGTTTAAATCATAGAACATAAAATTAGCACTCTTCAAAACTTAAATCCATTGGTTGAAAAGAACCAGTTTTCAATTCTTGATTCCAAAATTCTTGTATATTGATTATAGATATTTTAAATTTTCCTTTTATTTTTAACAGAAAAAAAGTAGGTTTGGGTTCTGATATTGAATTCTTCAGTCACAACATGACCGTTATTTTAGAAGCTGCTAAAGTATCAGGTCTATAGTGAGCTGTCCAAACCTGTTTTAGTTGAATTTATCTCAATTTTTTGTATTAGCGGTAAAGAAATTTCTGTTTGCAGTTGCTGAAAATATTTCAATAATCATTAAACATGTGTTATAATCAAGCATGAGCCATCCAAAACCAGTTCTTCTTTTTGCAGAATAGTACATATTCAGAATATTTTGTAGAGTCGTACTTTAAACGAAAAAACATCCCAAATACATACAGGAATTTTTGAGAACAAGCATTTATTTTGTGCTCAAGGCTACGTATAATGCACCCATTCAATAATTGTGTAAGGTGGGTTGGGCTGAGAATGTGACTGGCACCTCTTTCACATATAATGGATGACTAGAACCTATAGTCTCCCAGTTTCCAATCCAGAACCTTAACCACTAAACCAAAAGTAGCTTACACGAACAGTGACAGTAACAAGCTTTCTAATATTGTCGTTCAGTCAATATCTACTCATATATTTAAAAGTATTCAAGAGTATTATGTTCAGTAGTTTCTCAGCAGAATAAACACGACTGGTGGATGAGATTTCTATTTTCCTTCTACACATCTTCCCATGGTAGATCTTTTTCAGGGAGTAAAAAACCCTCTACAGCAGATTTGAAAACCAGCATAAAAGAAAGGAGCAAAAGGAATTTCCTTTTGCATAAGTAAATGAACACAGTCTGGTATATCAGACTTTGTTATTCATTATTGATCTTTTTGTATTTCTTCTGTCTCCCAACAAGGCGCGGTCTCATGGAGGATGATGCTGAACCCATCTTTGAAGATGTAATGATGTCTTCCCGAGGTCAGCTCGAGGATATGAATGAAGAATTTGAAGATACCATGGTTATTGATTTGGTCAGTAATTTTATCATTACAATTTTTTTGGTTATTAATGCGGCTACTACTAAAACTAAGCAACTTAAAGTCATATAAACAGCACCGGCTAGGCATCCTGCTATAATGGGAAGTGGGTGAGAAATAATTGTTGAAACAATTATTTATCTTATGAGTCTGTCAACCAATATATAGATGGGTGCTTTTCATGTTGTTACTTCAGCCTTGGAATCTCTAAAGCTTATAATATTAAATCATAGGTTTGAATTCTCACAACTTCTTTCATCTCTTTTAGCTTAAAATGAAGGATTGGTACAAATATAAATGTATATGCCTAAACTCAACTGACAAAGCTTTTCTTTACAGCCTCCTTCAAGGAACCGACGGGAAAGAGCTGAATTGAGGCCAGATTTTTTTGATTCTGCAGCTATCATTGAAGATGATTCAGTAAGCCTTTGAACAATATTAGTTGTGATTTAATGAATAATTTTCTACAGCCTAACTTTATTTTCCATTGTATTTTCTAGGGATTTGGAATGCCAATGTTCTAAAATCTGGTGAAGACATACAATTTGGAACTCTGTTCTTTAGAGCTCAAGGCCTATATACTGTGATAGCTAATATTAAAACCACATTTTGATGTGATTTGGTTTGATTTTTAACCAAATGATTAAGGTCATTTCCTTTTTGTAATGACAGAGAAGACGAGCTTCTGAATGAAACAAATATTGGCCAATCAGTCAACTCAGAAAGGCTGACCTACAAATCATTTATTTTCTCTGTCCTTGACAGTCCTAATACAGGTTTTTTTCTTGGATAGGGAGAAGCTTTTAAATTAAGACTATACAGTTCTACATGTGTTTTCAGAAAACATTGAATGAAAACAAAACTTTTTAACTTTATTTTTCTGCTGTACAACTTCAAAATGTTTTAACATTTGCCTTTTTATGTTTTAGAAGCTAGCCATTTTTATTAAATTTATGCCTGTCAGCCATTGACCAGCAGCGATGCTAATCAGCAAGCCATCCTGGTTGGAGAAGTGTTAAACACACTGAATATGACTAGCAGTATGATACACTTCTAGATATTCTCTGACCATTGAGAGCGGAACAGTCTTACAAAAGATGTTAGAAGTCAGATGTGTGCATCTCTGCCAAAAAGTCAGATTCTGAAAAGAAAAAAAAACAGATTTTATACTTCTGAGAAGATTTATTTTTATTTATAATAGGGCATAAGAATAAGAGATGTCCATGAAGCCACTTTTCCAACAGATGCTGTGTAACATTCATTTTATATAGCACTAGAGGAACACACAAACAGCACATTTTCTATTGGTACTTGTTCTGTGCATTTTTAGCAACTTATACCAGCAAATAAAATATTCTCAGTAAAATAAACAAGTGGTTCTACAGTAATCTATTTGCTGTTTCTACTACCTATTTCACTCCCCATCAGACCTGAGGTACAAAAGCAGCAACTTTCTTATGAAGCATAAATCACAAAAGGGAAAAGGGGGTGTGGGTGGGACAGGAGTGGGACAGGACACTTACATTTTCAAAGCAATTTTAACTGTACCATAGAGAAGTGTTTATCTTTCCATGCCGTAAATATCCTTTTGTGCTATTTTTGTAAATTAATTTTGCCAATTAGATTTATTGTATGTGCTGCATAGAAATTGTATTTAGATGGTGACGTTTTAAGCTTACAATGGAATACAGCTACAGTCTCAGTGTTAACTGTGCATTATTAAGAGTAATTACTATATGATCTTTAAGCAGTTCAATCCAAAAAGTAATTAGCTGAATCATTGTTCTAAAAATTTTTCCATGGTGTTCAGTGATCTGGTCTTTTATTCTGCTTAAATATTACAATTCTTCCTGTTAGCTGCTAATGTAGTTAAAGGATTTTTTTCTTCACTTGTTGTGAGGGTAGCTCCAGCTAATAAGAACATCTGTTAAAATGAGGCCAAATTAATAATCTCTTTTTTCCTCTTTTGGGGGAATTTGAATGTAAGAAACTCAGAAGCCGACCTTAACTCATATTTGATACATCCACTGTAGAAGTGCTTTTATATAACAAGTGCAAAACGACTGTAGTCTTCTCTCTTTTTAAAAGGTCCTTTAATGAATTTCAATTATATTTAATGCATATCTGTTGAAACTTAAAATTTTAAGATCAAATAATGCTACTTTCATTTAGCAGTTGAGACTTTTACCTCTAATATTTGTACTTGTCTCAAAATTTTGATTACCAAAAACATCTGACCCACTAATTCAGCCATTCCTTTAACGTAGCTGTTTAGAAATTTTAAAGTTGCTAAAGTCACTGGGCTGGTGCTTCAGGACAAAGTGCAAGTTCTCTTGAAAAAGTGGTAAAAATTATTGCAAGTAGCCCGTCAGTTTGATGGGCAGAATCATACTGTCCTTGGTTTGAACCCAACATAGGCAAGTCTTGCGCCCCACCACCCTTCAGATGAAAAACTGAAATGTCATTGATCATTACAGAATTCTGTGAAACAAAAGCTGTTTGCAAGCAAGTTACCTCCATTGGGTTTCCAGTTTAGTTTTCAGTCAGTAGGGTTTTTTTTAATGTGTCTCCTTGATTGGTTTTGCTAGTAATTCTGTAAATTGTACATTTACAACATGAGGGTTTTTTCCTTTTGTACAATTTAAAACTGATGCTTCACTTTTCCTTTAATAAACTCCTCAAAATCATATGTCCAGTAGAGTCCTTTCCACAAAAGCATTTCAAACTAGTGCTTTCTCTTCCGTTTGCCTTCCATTTAAAAAAATCTTATAGTGAAGCTTGAAAAGCTGGATTCATTGCACTTGTCATGATTACTTATGTTACTGCATGCCCAACATTTCTAGGAAAATATAAAATTTTCTTTCTCGGTGAAAACAAAAAATGTTTATGATCCCTCTGTATTACAGATGTGGAATTTCGGCATAGTATTGCTCTAGAACATTCTGTAGCTCAGTTTTCACAGGAGGTCTTCCCTTATTAAAAGCCAGATCACATAGTAATATTGTAAGAAACCTCTTTTAGGTAATAAGTAGACCATTGTTCTTCCAGAGTTTTCCATATTTATTCCATCTCCAGTTATTTGGTTCATTCCCTTTATTAGTTTTTGATTGAATGATTGACTACATTTTTATCTTTTGGTCTTTAACTTTTGACCACCCTCAGAATTAGGTTATAATTATTATTTATTTTTATTTTTGTATTTATATACCGCCCCATTCCGAAGACTCGGGGCGGTTCACAGCTTTTGTTTAAAACAATGCAATATACAGGTTTAAAATTAATTAAAAAGAATTAAATTAATGGCTGTGACCCGTTTAAAAATTTTTTACAAAATTTTAAATATTAAAACCCCGTTTAAATTAATTAAAAAAGCTTTAAAAACCTCCATCCCCATCACACGTGCCCAAAGGAAGTGAGTGGGCCACGGCAGGGGAACCAACCTTGAAGATCTCTGGCCTCTGCAGCAAGGCCATCAGGGAAAGAAATCCACCATAGGACCAACCATGAATGCCAACCCGGTCTAAATCGATGAACTCGTATCGGGAAGCCAAATACTGTAAGCCCTCCACTTGATCACTGATTTCAATTTGTCCCTGTTGGAAGAGAAAAAAAATAGGCATGAGGGAAAATATGTCCCCAAGTGTATAAATTAGAGAATAACAGAGTTAGAAGGGACCTTAGAGATCTTCTAGTCCAACCCCCTGCTCAAGCAGGAGATTCTATACCATTCTGGACAAATAGCTGTCCTGTTCCTTCTGAAAAGCTTCCAGGGATGGAACATCCACAACATTTAAATATAGAATAGATTAACAGAGTTGGAAGGGACCTTGTAGGTCATCTAGTCCAACCCCCCGCCCAAGCAGGAGACCTACACCATTTCTGACAGAGGGCAGTCCAGTCTCTTCTTGAAAGCCTCCAGTGATGAAACTCCCACAAGTTCTGAAGGCAACTTCTGTTCTATGGGTTGATTGTTCTCACTGTCAGAGAATCTCTCCTTGATCAGTTTCCATCCATTGTTTCTTGTCTGGTCTTCAGGTGCTTTGGAAGATAGCTTGACCCCCCTCCTCTCTGTGGCAGCCCCTCAAAATATTGGAACACTGCTACTTCTGAAGGCCGACTGTTTAATTGTTCCCACTGTCAGGAAATTTCTCCTTAGTTCTATGTTGGATATCTCTCCTTCATAAGTTCCCATCCATAACTTCTTGTCCTGCTTTTAGGATGCCCTTACTCAAGTATGGAAAGGATACTGAACTCCAGCTTCTCTCTTCACATTCCCAGCTAAAAAGAACTTGGAAAAACTTCACTCTGGCTTAGATGTTTATTCACTGTTAATGTTTACCGTCACTTCTGAGCCTCTGTTCTCCCCCAACGGAGAATGAGAACAGAGAAACAGAGAAGAGATAGGACTTCGCCTCCCAGAATTCCCCAGCCAGCATCTCAGTGTTGCCAAGCCTGGTGCAGAGAACTCCCCAAAATTACAAAAAAAAAAGACGTATAAAAGGGCAGTTGGTCCCTTGCTGCATTTGCTACCTCCGCTCATGAGACAACTTACCATCTTATATTTGAAGGCGCCTTCGAACGTCAGGCCCCGGTGGCAGGAACCTCGGTTGTCCAACACCACCACTACGTAACCCAGAGAAGCCAGCGTGTTCAGTCGGAAATATTTGACCCCTTTAAAGCAGTTGTTTACAAGCTGCACCTGGAAGGAGACATCAAAGCATTGTCATCCTTGTTGTTGAGGCTGTTTTTATTCGTCACGGAAGAAGAAGAGACGCAAATAATCAGATCGTCTTGGACTGGCATTCTTTGGAAATTCAGATCCCAGCCAAGAACCTAGGAAATATTCAACTATTCCTGTAAATTACGACACGCTGAGTAAATCCACAGTTAACGTCCAAGCGGAATGGTTGTTTGTTTTTTTTCCTTCCTGAAATGGATAGTAAGTCATTCACTGAAGTGAAAAATAAACCAAACACGGTTTTCCCCATCTATATGTGCTCGCTTTGGCATCGAGGAAAAGATTTTGTTATCTTTCATCTGGGTCCAAAAGTGGCCTCTGTAAATTTAGTTTCAGAGAACTTAAGTAGATAAGATGACGACCTCCATCATCTTATCACGATTATGACTTTTATGACAGGTAGTCCTGTAAGGGGTACAACTTTTCGTTTAGGGACCATTCGAAGTGAGAGTGGCATTCAAAAACATGACCATTTTTCACGCTTAACAACCATTGCAGCATCCCCGTAGACACATGATCAAAATTTGGAGGCTTGGCAACTGGCATGTACTTACGACAGTTTCAGCGTCCCCTTTGCCGACCTTCTCCGGTCGTAAGTCAAAGACTATCTGTACTCTAGTGGTTTCCACTTGCCCTTTCAAGTACAGTTCTCGATTCTAAAACACGAATCATTTATGGGACATGAACAGTTTTTGCAAATACAGATCATTCCTGCAAGTCCCAAAGTGTGTTCCTTCTGGGCACCAGCAATCGGATCTACTCAGTGCAGACTTTCATTGATTCCCCTCCCTCCCCCCAAAACATGGCTGAAATACAAACATGGAGACTCACCTGTGGGCCCCCATAGATGAAAAGCACCGTGGGGTATTTCTTCCCAGGTTGTAAATCATGGGGCTTGTACATCATCCCATAAAGCACAAACCCTGAGGAGCTCTCAAAAGAGAAGATCTCTGGTGGGATGTAATCTGGGAGAGATC
>JANHFL010004216.1:141023-152923 GCA_032468155.1 Oxyrhabdium leporinum
GGAGTGGGGTCACCCGGACAAACCGGGAAGATCCCGTAACCGCCCGCGCGGCCGCATTCTGCACCAGTTGAAGTTTCTGGATGCTGCTCTTAGGGAGCCCCATGTAGAGGGCGTTACAGTAGTCCATTTTCCTCTAAAGGTACTGTGGCTTGTTTATGGACTTTATGGTGCCCCAAACTGGATGCAATGTTCTTGGAACATTCTGATGCAGCATATAGAAGAGTGATTTTTATGCTCTTCATTATATATTTTTTTGAAAGTACTTGGGCTTGCATTTCCTTTTTTGAGGAGTGGGAGAAGAATAGCAAGAGTAGCATCACAAGGTTGGTTCATGTTCAGCTGATTTTCAACTATCTGTCGATATTCTTCATGCATATTGCTGCCAAGTATAATTCTTCCCATCCCATATTTACACCTTGATTCAGCCAGCATTGTATCTACCCAAATCCTTTTTTGTAGAGCAAATCACCTGCCATTAAAAGTACCAGTTTCATCACAGTCAAATGATTTGATTTTAGAAATGTCATCCTTTTGAAAAATAGATTTTTTTTCTACAAATGATTGTGTGTATAATTCAACAAAAGTTGCTGCTCAGTGGAGTTTTTCTGTAGTGCTAATGCCACATCTTTCAAATCCTCAGGTAATGTTTTATTCCATTTTTTATCTTTGAAAGTGCTAATTTTAACACCTATTTATATGATGTAATAGTGAATTATGTATCTTTAGAAATGGCTCACTCTATATCATGGTATGAAGACAAGGTTATCTTACAGCCACATTCTTACTTTTGTATTCTAGTTTGTACTAACATTGCCTAGTTTCCGGTGTCCATGTTAGCCAGGACAAGACTTTTTATTTTAATAGGCATTATTGTAGACTCCCTGTTACCATGTTTGTCATTAGATTGTTGCTACTATTACTATTGTTACATTGTCTTATCAGCATGGTTCCAGTGGGGCTCCAGTTCACCCCAGTGTTCATGCCTTTTCTGCTAGAGCAACAGTTAGGTTAGCATTCATCGGGGGTATCCCCTATCCTGATACCTGCCATTTTGTAAACTAAAATCAACTAGATGTTCAAATTAAATGCAGAGTTTAGTAATGCTGCCTTATTGTTCATGATATCTTAATTGAACCTCACTCTATTTACTCTCCCATATTTCTGATGCAGAGAAATCATAATGGAAATAATAAATTGCTTACCTGTAACCTGGCTATCTGTACATTCATATGAACCACCAACTTTCCAGGTTTTGGTTTCCTAGGACCACAGTGATAGTCCAAGAATTGAGACATCTAGCTTTTCAGGAAATTGACCTTCTGCCAAAATTTCTGCAGCATTGGTTTGCATACACACATTTAGTACAGTATGAATTCATAGAGAGCTGTTCAGTAACTAGTTACAAATAAGCAATTTCTTGTTCTGTTCATTGTTTACCCTTTTGAAAAATAAGACTTCCCATTGCTCAGATGTTCAAATAAGTAGCATTTCAAGGACTATGTGAAAGTGAAATCAAGTGGAATTATGATCTGAAATGTGTCCAAACTCTACATATTTCATGAGCTGGTAGAAAACAATGATTGTTTTCACTAGAGAAGCAAACCTCTGACTTTTATGGTGTAAGATTCATGTATTTTTACAAAAGGGTTCCAGTATTTTGTAATTATTCTTTAATTCTGCCCAGTGTCCTAAAGATCTGACATTCCACTGTCCTAGTTCAGTTTTGCCAAAATTGCAAATTCTATAAATTTACAGAAAAATTATTTGAATGGAAAGTACATCATGCTGGTTGAAAATTCTAATTTTGTCCATATCTGGAGGATAACAAGTTCGAAAAAAATATTGTTGAATAAATATTCATTGTCAGTGCCAACTGTTAATTTAGAATCTTAAGAAACTACAACAGTTTAATTATATTTTTGTCTGTAAGACAAATAACCTTAACTAGATTTTCTCCTTCATATGCACATGTTCAAATTGGACTATGAAAAGGCTGAGTCAATATAACTTTTACAAGGTTCAGCAAGAATTTACAGTTTAAAGGCTGAAAATGATACTCTCAACAATGATGAAAGGTAGATAACAGTTACTATATCTTCTGTTGAAAATGGCTGCTTTTGTAATTCTTTGCCTGAAAATGTTATATTATTTTCTTTGTTCTATTTTCAATCCATAAGAAATATATTGAAAAACTATGGGCAATCACTTACCGTGTTTCTCAGAAAACACAACCCACCCCAATAAACCCAATCCTACTTTTGGGGGGGGGGCTAATATTGCCCCTACCCCAAAAATAAGCCTGGGGGATGGGCGTGACCAGCATGAGTAGTGGGGGGGCAACTGTCCGGCTGCAGCCTGCTGGCCCCTTGGGGCAGCGTTCACTAAAAAGCCTCCATTCTGAACGCTGAAGTTTCGGAATGGAGGCTTTTTGGCGAATGGGAAGAAAATGGGGATGGGGGACTTTCCTGTCTGCCACCCTTCCCTCAGTCTGAGCTGAGTTTGAGGAATAGATGACAGGCAGGAAAATTCCCAATTTCCTCCCGTTCATCAAAAGCCTCCATTCCAAAACTTCAGCTCGCACGCGTCACCCCCAGCCTCCGTTTCGTTGTCAAGTGTCTTCCAGAAAGCCCTCTGCACCTATGAAATGGGTTCTGGATGGACACGCACAGCACACCCGGCCTCCATTTCGCCATCAGTGTCTTCCGGAAAGCCCCCTGCACCTGTGAAATGGGCTCCAGATGGACGTGCACGGCACCCCTGGCCTCCGTTTCACTGCCAGAGCCTTCCGGAAAGCCCTCTGCAGCCAATAATAGAGCTCCAGATTGATCCAGAGCTCTATTATCGGCTTCAGATGCCTTCCAGCAGGCATCTGAAGGCAAAATGGAGGCCGGGGCAATGCGTGCGAGTGGTGGCAAGCGACCGCAGAAGAAGAGGGGCCAACAGCAGGCTCCTGCTGGGTGGGGCTGTCAGTGCCACCGCCACGAGATGAGTCAAAAATTAGAAGCCTAGCCGTTTTTTCAGGGGTCAAAAGAAAATAAGACCCGGCCTTCTTTTTGGAGAAACACGGTAGATCAGTTTGGAGGAAGAAAGAATATATTTTGTTTTATCTGTTTTTAATGGTACGTGTCCGGTTCTGCACTAACTCCACAAAAGATTTAAAATGATATGGATAGTGCGCTTTAATTGTATTCAAATTTTGGTATGTTAATATATATAATGGCAAAAAGTAATGAAAATTTCAATTTCTGCAAAAGTACAAATCAGTGAAAATAAGTAGAATTTGCTGGGCGGGAATTCTTGGTTTTAGTCCAACATATCTGGAAGTTACCAGTAGGGAAGAGTGAGTAAACAAAGCATAACAGATTTATTTTGAGAAGGTGGTATAATTACACTTTCTATTACTAATACCTTCAGTCTGATTCAGGGCAGAAAGATAGAATATGAACTGAATAAAGAAGTATACAATTTGGACAATTAAATAAGCAAAAAAATCAGACTTTCATAACATTTCTGCTGTCTCTGCAGATTATGCAGATCTCTTCCAGCTGATTAAAAGTGGAGCAATTTGTATTAGACTTCAAAAGGCCTTGTGAGCTCTTACATCACTTTTGTAGCAGTTCTGTCCTATACACTAATAAGATTTAGCCTGTGTTCACGTGATATACTGAACTATAAATTAATGTGGCATATTATGTGAGCCTTGAAATCTGGTGCAGCAATGGCTAGGTGTTGAGAATGTAATCCTTGATATTTTGATGAGTAAATCATAGTAAGTCTTACTCAAGTACAAAGTTCCTATTTTTTATCCTGGAATTATAATTTGGATCTAGTTGGAATGACAATCTCTACCTGTATCAGCCTGAATTATTCTGTTCTTTTAATATTGTTTTGGCATCACAGCTGTTGATTTTTTCTAAGATTAGTTTAATACATCTTGAATGAGATAGCTATACTGGCAGGTGGTTTAATTAATTATCCTGTTTTCATCAAAACATCTGTGGCAATACTAGTATTTTTTCATATTCTGGAATACATTTTTCATCTGCATAAAATGCAGATGTTTTAACAGACTTGTTGGCTTTGGGATATTGTGTTGTGTTCTCAATTATTTGTGAGAATTCCTCATTCCATTCTTGCATGATTGTTTTAATTGGTCCCTAAATTCCTTCTCTGATCTACAATAGCAGTGAAGACGTTGATAAGCTGGGCCTTAAAAATGCCATATGTATATACATACTAAGGTGCTTTACATCACATAGAAATATTGTTGCATTCACCCCATATATGGAAATGGTCAGGAGCATTAAAATATTTGCATATACCTTGAATTAATAGAGATTATTTTTTTAACACCTCTCTTTTAGATAGTCATAGTAAATATCCATTTGTATAGCTCTTCTCTAAAATGTTATAATGGACATTTACTGTAGTTCTTCTAATGCTTAAAAATTATTGGAAGCGATTACTGTAATGGGCTTTACCTTTTGTGTATGTAAAGCATTTTGCTCAGTACTATTCTTTTTTTGAACAGATTTTGTTGCCTTAAGAGATCGTCTGTTCTGCCCATTCTTGAACATAATTTTAACATCTGAGATCGTGGCTTCCAGGGGTGACACACCATTTGTAAAATTGGACCACTGGAATCTAATAAGATTGTCACTTGTGTACCAGCCTTCTTGTTACACAGCAGCTTCCCTGTCTGAACTGTTTTGACTCTGGCAGGCTTGTTAGTGATGGTCTTCAGGCTTATGGGGAACTTCAGCCTGCCTTTGCTTTGCCTGGAGTTGAGGATAGTTCGGGAGTTCATGGCTACCATAGACCTGTCCCAGGTTGTTGACAGCCTGACTCTCAAAAAGGTCATACGTTAGTCCTGGTTTTTGTCTCCATGCAGTGGTGATGCGATTTGGACTTGGGAGATGTTGTCATTTGTCACAGACAGCTCAAAATCTGTTAGCTTTGGTGTTTTCTGTGGCTGTCCCCCATCAATCATGATATGTTTTTGGACTAGCTGAGGAGGTTAGGAGCAAGAGGTTGGGAACAAGACGCGTGGTGTCTAGTGTTTCTCTTCCTCCATGTCTGGTTTCCTTTGTTGTTGAGAAGGCAAGTAGAGATTCAGCCCTAGGCTTTTGTTTTGTAGGCTGCCACAAGCTTCAGCTTTTCCTTGCTTCCATTTAACATACACATATAATCACTGAGTGAGGTCATCTGCCGCTGTTTTTTCAAAGTTTTTTCAAAACGTTTTTTCAGAAGTTTTGCTTTTTGAAAAAACTCAATGAATATGGTAGACCCCTTCAAACTGAAGATGCACATAATTTCAGAATGACTGTACTGCATAGGAATCTTGAGAAATGTTTAAATTAACTATAATGTATTTAATCACGTTTGCGACACACTACATTCAGCAGGGCTAAGTGTTTTGCTACTAATTTTTGTTCGTACTCTGTGTCAGTTGCATCTCACTGCAGTGTCTAACAATAGTCAGCACTGATGGATTCCAGTTGTCCTGATACCGTTTTTCTATTGTGGCAATGTCCTGGTGAAACCTTTCACCATGTTCGTCATTGGACTGCACCTAGATTTGCAGGAAAGAAGTCCAAGTGTGAATGCAGAAAATTAGTGACATGTTGCACTTCATGGTTTTGTATGCTTTAAAAAGTTTGTTAACCAGCTGAATGTATTTTGGTGCTCCATAGTTGCCAAGAATATTCTCTATTTTTGTGAATAGATGCCCAAAATCTATAAGATACACCCCAAAGTATTCAGGGAACAAAATTTTAGTTGCCAAATGTTATAAGTTATACATCTTTGTCCTGTGCCATCCTCTGTCTAGAGGGCCCATCCAAGATTGAAGTGTTTTTCTAATGCATGGAGAGTATCCAGGTTTGGATGGGGAAGAACCAGCTTTGGCTTTCCCCTGAAAAAAATGAATGACTGAGTTCTAGGTATTCCTATTATCTAGCGATTTGCCATCTTTCATGCTAGTTGGTATTATATTGCCCTCAGTATGTATTGGGTACACAATCTGGAGGCTGTCCTGGAGGACATGTCTCCTATTCAAGGAACAGGTTGCAGCTGTGATCATGAGAGAGCTCACAAATATAATTTTATCAGTTGTGTCCATTCCTAGGTCAATAAGCACTGCTCATCATCACACATGCCTTAAGTTATCTCCCAACTGTACAGCTGCAACACACTGTTCATGGGACTGCCCTTAAAGTGCTCCAAAATGCAGGGACACCATAGACTCACATAACACTGCTGTTACATGATCCACACTGGCTCCCATTAAGCCTCTCAGTGCAATTCAATGTGTCCATTTTCACCTTTAAAGTCCTATAAACGTAGGCCAGGCTTGTGGACTGCCTGTCCCCATTGGTTTCTACCCATCCTTCCAGATATAGCAGAGTGGGCATTTTACAGGTCTGTGATGAAGCAGTGTCACAGGGTGAGCCTACTGTCCTCAATAAGTTTCTTGAGAGCAAGAAGAAAGCAGATTGCCAGCCATACATGTAGGAGGCTTAAATTGGTAAGAATCCAATCTGAGGCTGTAGAAATTTACAAGCTATTTACTAGAGCTAGAGAACAGCACAGTAAAATTGTATATTGTCTGTTCTCTCAGCTGACAATTATCTTGACCTGTGATGTATCAGATAAGATTATTCATAGAGATTTCTCAGACATAAGTATATTCTAGAGAAGCAAAGAATCTTCAACAGACTTCTAAACTGTAATCTGAATTACAGACATATTTAGAGGTTTATGTCAAGTAGCACCATATACTTTAAAAGCCTGTGATGAATACAAGACTGGTGTTTTCTTTCTAATTCATATCTTGCTTTTCACAATTATTTTTTTCAATCATCCTTAGAATAATTCCTGATATTTTGCTGAAAGTATTATGTTTTATTTCACAATATACTTCTGTGTTAGTGAATCTGTGAATGTGTGCTCAGCCTTAATCATGTCAACTTAAATATAAGCCCTCCTAATGAACTAAAATCTTATAGCACCTCATTCTCAATAGATTTTTGTCCATAGAAATATCCTAAAATATCAAAGAATTTGAATCAATAAATATGGCATGAGTGCACCGATTTCCTTCCATCGATTTTAGGTTAACTTGAAGCAGATTCAGAGTGGCATGTTGGCATGCTTTTTCCAAGGATTGGATTGTCGTTTGCTTGCCAGCACTTCCAAATCACGGCAAATGCGAAGTCGAGTTGTTGAAGGTTGAATGATGTCATCTACAAATCCTGTTAACACATTTCAGAATGGTTTACTTCAGTTGCTGTTTTAAGTCTACAGACTTTTGATCTTAATCTGCAGGGGTCAATCGTTTGTAATTATGGACTAATAAATATAAAGAATATCTTTATAACTTGGGGGAGAGAAAAAAGAGGTTATTCCTCGATTATTTAAAATTGAGTGTCATAAGAATAGATAAGAAAATGGTTTAATGTGCCTGGAATTTTAATTTTTAATTTAAAAAAATATTTAATTTTAATTAAATAACATGCAGGCAAAGGACTTATCATTTCCTCCCTAAAAGAGTAACTGGATAATTACTTCCGGTAACTGGAAGAGAGATCATTTAAACTATTCAATTTCTTTTCTCTCCATATCTGAAAGAGCAACAGCTTTGTCTTTATAAATACGTACAACTTTTTCAAACCTCTAAGAAGGACATCGTGAATCCCAATTCAATTTGGGCTGTATCATCTGTTTTACTGACAGATCAATTTAAGCATACTCTGGAGTCAGGAACCATTATTCCTTATAAGTGCATAATTGTTATGGTACTTACAATCTATGAACACATTTACTAAATCTAGTTTCTGAATAACCTCTAGTCATATGGATTTTAGGAAAGTCTGTTGCTCTCCATATGCTGACTAATTTATACATACAAATAGTGAAGCAGCATATAAACCAGAGTATTAATTAACACTGTTCTCCCTACAACAGCTCTTGAAGGAAGGTGTAAAAATTGCTCATGGGCTAAGATCATGCCTCTGGTTATATTACATTTTTTGGAAAGCATAAGGTTCTACCCTACAACTTACTTAACAACTACCAAGGCAATGTTGACTGACTATATTCAGCTGCTATTAGACCGGTATGGTCTGTCTCTATTCACTCTGATTGCATTACCAAACTAATTCGTTTCATATAATGTTAACTTGTTGAGTTCTGGTCTGTGTCTGTAATAAAGCAAGTAAGCATTAATTAAGAGTTCCAATTAATTAAGCAACATCAGGAGTTCATTTGGCACATTCTAGAAAACTGTCTGAATTCAGTGAACATTTTGCCCAGTATTCTCCAGAGTCAGAACTCAAAAGCAATATCAGCATTATTTAAATTAAATACAATGTTACTTCATAATCAGCAAAATAAATTTGAGATATGTGTCATTCTGAAGCAGAGGTTTTTGGGTCATATTTTGTTTTCTGCGTAATAAAGCTGCCAAGGCAGACATAGCTAGAGTTTGGCAAAAGCACAGTGGATGTTATAGATACCCAACAGGTAGTTGAAAAGCAGCCATTATAAGAATCAGATCTTGTTCACTAAAGAAAAAGATGGTTAATAAATTTGAGTGCAAAATCAACTTCAAAAATTTCAAATTTTCAGTAAAATTTTTAAAGACGCATACCTCTGATTGCAGCAGGAAATGGATTTGCAAACTTTTCTACATATTCTGCTTCTGCATGTGTCCCCTTTCCTCTAAAAATGATCTGGACAGCTCCCTAAGGTAACAGACAATAATATAAAATTACTAAAATTCAGCTTCTTGAAGTCTTCAGCGGGAACAATTAATTCCCACATGCAAAGTAGATAAGTTGTCTAAGTGGGAAAGGGAAGAGAGACAATTTGCTGTAAGACTGCAGGAAAACATATCTACCTTAGCGCCCATTACTGCTACCTCTGCTGTCGGCCAAGCATAATTTGCATCTCCTCGTAGATGCTTTGAACTCATGACATCATAGGCCCCACCATAAGCCTAGAGCAAGAAATAGGGTAATGGTTACAAACTGCCATGATTCAACCCTTATGTTTTATGGCAGGTACAAATAAATAATGAACACAAGTACACAAATAATATGAGACTATTTTCACTAATATCTATTCAAATATTACTTATTAAGTTAATTTCATTATCCCAATTTTCTGAAAGGCATTCATCTTCCTCTAGTAACAAAGGAGAAATTTCATGTACAAGGTACCTGATACATTTGACATACTGTAAGTATGAAGCAAGGAAACACTATACAGAATACTCAGAACAGTGGCTACACTAGTCATAAATCAATAGTAAAATATTTAGTAGGTTTAAGATTATATAACTAAGATCCTGTTGCATGAAATCCTTAAGTTATAACTAGGAAACAGAAGTTTTGTATCCTGATGCGCTATTTGGCACAACAGAACCTTGAAATAGGCCACAAGGAACATTTTTTGCTAATGTTCCCACATACAGTAGATAATATTTTTGAGAAAGGTTAAGTACTTTCATAACGAATATATATATATTGGTTTCTGTACATGACAGATATGAATAAGTAAATACTGGTTTTACAGTTAAATATTTGGTAGTCTTATTTTGTCAATCTTCTATTCCTTGCAGCATATATCCCAGAGCCAGCTTTTTATTTGTTCTTATTTTTACCATTGTACCATTGGGATTTAAATGAATGTTTTCAACAACTATCAGACACTTCTCAGTTTATTCATCTCTGATCTCTCTCTTCCTGCCACAAAAGTTCCCAATAGCCTTTTGTAAGAGCTTAACTTTTCAGTCATACTTCCAGAAATTATTTGTTCATTCGTAAGTTCTTATTCCTCATACAGGCCTAGTATACTTTCTTGGAGATGGACTATAGCGCCATGTGAAGGAACTGAAGTACCTGTAGATTTCAGATTGTGCAGTGAGAGGGTGACTATTCCAGATCCTGCCTAAGAGGTCACCTCTAGAATGTGCTAATAAAACTACTGGGCACAACAATAATATATGCGAGTAGACAGATAACCAAAGAACAACCTGTCGTGATTACATATTTTCACAAAGATACAGCACATAGCAATAAGTAAAATACAACTTTAAATCACATTTTACTGGATGCTTTTAACCTCTGTAATACCCACCCTTATAGTGAGCTGAGCAGTCAAATATATAAATAACCTACCTTCCTCGTGATAACAGTGATTTTTGGCACAGTTGCTTCTGCAAAAGCAAAAAGCAACTTTGCACCATGACGTATAATTCCCCCATATTCCTGAGCAGTCCCTAGAAACAACAGGAGTTGAAGTCACCGTTCTTATTAAAGTTACTATAACATAAATGGAATGCATAATTGCATTTCTACACTTTTACATAAGATTAATAGATCTACACTCGAAAGGAATTTTTTTTGGGCAGCTCTTAATCTGGGATTCAACAGGACATGTTTGTTCAATAAACATTGTTATTAAAATTCTGGGATAGGCGACCTGTTACCCTCCTGAATTATTTTTTGCAGCTTTATTATTTCAGTGTCCTACTTTTTTGAATTAGAAAACATGCAAAATTAACTCTAAAATCAATATTCCACCAGAAATTCTTAGTGTTGCTGGTTACAATATAGATTCTAGTGAAGAACTGGATGAGAGAGACAAAAATTAAAACAATTAACAAGGCTTTACTAAATAATTCCGGATATTTACATAGGAGAGTTCCGCCCTGTACACTGGTGAAGAAGAGAACTCTCCCATGTAAGTATTCAGAATTATTTTAAGAGCTTTCTTAATTGTTTTTATTCTGGTCTTTCTTGCCCATTTCCTCTCCAGTATTCAAACTTCCAGCCACTACATCAAGCAACATTTGACCTTAGTTATGGGCATGTCTTTGTTCCACCCCCTTAGTCCTTCTCCACATCCACTGGGACCGTTTCCTCTGCCAAAATTGATTAAATAAAGGCCCTTGTCACTTAACTACCCATGACAAAAATACCTATTTTCACTGCCTCATAAAAAGAGATGGAACCATGGAGTCCAGTCTCTTTTCTTCTGCCTTAGTAAAAACATGCCAATAATAAAGCGAAAAGTTATATATAGGTGCTCATTCTTTACTAGTTTATAAAGTTAGAACAGAATTCTTCATAGAAATACATTATACAGATAATCTTTGACATATAATAAATATTTTTTTCCTTATGGAATAATGAAAAATGGCAGTTCAGAAGAATGAAGAGGCAAACCCTTTTGTATTATGAATGTAGAAAATTTCACATTGCTCCAGCAAAGAATCAATATGCTTACAAATTTTAAAATATGTGTTTATTGCTGCAATCACAAGAAAAGGTAAATCTATTTCTTAAATACAAGACTCTTTCAATTAAATCAGTTAGATAACAAGGGGGATGCAGAACAATTTACCTGGTAAAAATCCAGGCACATCTACAAATGTGATTATAGGAATGTTGAAAGCATCACAGAAGCGAACAAAACGGGCTCCTTTCACAGAAGAATTTATGTCCAAGCAGCCTAATTTTCAAAAAAGAAGGGAAATATTGTAAAATATCATTTCAGAGTATTTTAAAAATGCCATATGTCAGTGATCGTGGCACAAAATTGTCTGCTTGTTTACAAAATGCTTAAGCAATGAGCTTGGTGAGTAGCATACACATTTTTTACCAGCAACTATTTGAATAAACAAACTTCTACACACAGCCTGTTAAATTTTAGGCGTATAACATCTAAATAAATATCATCTCTTTCAGTACCAAACACTAAGTAGCATTGATCTTTGAACCACTGAGCCACGGCGGCACAGTGGTTAGAATGCAGTATTGCAGGCTACTTCTGCTGACTGCTGGCTGACTGCAATTTGGCAGTTCAAATCTCACCAGGCTCAAGGTTGACTCAGC
>JANHFL010004216.1:153023-182297 GCA_032468155.1 Oxyrhabdium leporinum
CTGACTGCTGGCTGACTGCAATTTGGCAGTTCAAATCTCACCAGGCTCAAGGTTGACTCAGCCTTCCATCCTTCCAATGTCGGTAAAATGAAGACCTGGATTGTTAAGGGCAATATGCTGACTCTGTAAACCACTTAGAGAGGGCTGTAAAGCACTGTGAAGCGGTATAAGTGCTATTGCTAACTTTTATCCAGGCATTTTAATTATACATTTATTCAAATTTGTTATAGCTGCCCAACTTCAATGGACACAGTATTATCAATGCTAAATACCAATATTTACTGCTATCAGATATTTTGTCAGCTTTCTGGCTCTAGTTCAGCTTTGTTAGCTTATTCATATGTTGTTGTTGTTGGCAGTTTTAGCCATTACTACGGTGTGTATTCATATGAAATGACTGAAATGTTGACCCAAATATAATTGGAGGCTAGTCCTATGATTCATTTCCAAATAATTAGGTTTATTAGTGTCTGGTTCTGAACAAACATTCTTTGCTACCAAAGTTAAACCAATAAAGTACATTTGGCAGAAGAAGCAGCTAGCTATTACTATTCACAGTGTATGAGTAAAATAATTTGTTAGCAAACTCAAATGTTCTAAACATCTGTACCCAAGTGTCACTATTTGTCTGGTTCAATTATTACTATACTGGTAGTCCTCATTTAGCATCTGCCTTTTTAGCAATTTTTCAGAGTTATGGCAGTAATGAAAAAGTAACTTCAGGATTATTAGGTCGCAATTACAGTTGCTATTTCACTAAATCACTGAGTTGCCAGTCTCAACTGTAGTCATTAAATCAGGACTACCTATAATTCAATATTATATAAATATAAATATCAAATATCAAGAGTATTTAGAAAAGATCATTAAATGAAGATATAAAACAATTTCTCTATGCTAAACAACCATATGGAAAATATTGAACCAACTGTGAGCTATGGCAAAAAAACACCTTTGGTGAGGATTATTTTAAGGATAATTCTTGTCAAAAGAAATTCAAGACAGCTAAAACGCAACTAATGAAAATCTGATAGAAGTTAACGTTATCAATTTTAAACAAAGACCTGGTTAAAGAAGATGCCATCTTGACTGCTTGCCTATATGAAGAAAGAATAGGGGCTGAGCACAATTCCCTACATATTTTGGGAACAATTTCCCATCCAGCTTGCAGAAATTGTAAGTGTTCTAACTTCATTTCTTAGAAACCCAGAGCTGCCAGAATCATACCTGAAGCTACTTTAGGCTGGTTACCAACTATTCCAACAGTTCTTCCATTCATTCTAGCAAATCCAACAATCAGGTTTCTGGCATAGGAAGGCATGATTTCAAAGAATTCCCTCTCATCAACAACCTGCATAAATTAGATTCAAATATTCAGCAAAATAATGAAATGTGCTCTTACAGATATCAGAATCAAGAAAAATAAGATTTTAAAAATATTTTTCAACATACTGTTCTCAGGGTTTCTCTACACATTACTACAAGCAAACATTTATAAAGACCAATCCTTAAATTTCTGGCAGCTATTACTTTGATAATTATTTCAAAATGTATTTAATCATCTCTATTTTTAAATATTTCTAGCAATTTAAAATTTCTGTAATTTTTTAAACACTGAAAAACATAGCAGTGGGTTAAAATTACCTTGTTCCTCCATACTAACAGTTCTATTTTGAGAGGTATGATTGATGATTAAGTGTTATCAAAACACTTGTCAGCTCTTAGCAACCACTAATTTGTCTTCAACTAGTCTTTTAAATCTTCCACTGTCACTATGATTGAGTTCATTCACCTTACTGCTGGTGATCCTTTTTTCCTTTTCTTTCCACCTTCCCCAGTATTATAGACTTCTCAAGAGAGCTAAGTCTTCACATAATGTGTCCAAAATGCAATAATTTGATCCTTGTAACTTGCAACCTTGAGAACTCTGGACTGATTTTTCTAGGCTCCATTTGTTTGCTTTCTTGATCATTCCATGATATTCTCAGGAGTCTTCTCCAACACCAAATTTCATGAATTTTTGAGAGTATTCAAGGAATAAAAGTGAGCTTTAGCAAATCTGAATAGGAAGCAGAGGAAAAAATGGGGGAATTGCAGAGTTGTTAAATTTAAATTTTGTGGTGATCATTATGCTTCCATTTTTTTACACCGAGTAATGCTTTAAATATATAGGGAAATTACTCAGCTAGGAATATGTTATCTATAGCCCACATTTCTTAGAAAAAAAATATCAACAGTGCTAGTATATTCCAAAATGGACACAACTAAATTCTTCATTTTATAGCCAGATTATTGCAAGAAAGATTGGACACTGAATTACTATCTTAGAAGATACAGATGGTACCTAGAACCCTAGCTAGGTCATCAGGCCTTGGGGTCTCAGGGAATTGGAGACATTCATACCTGGCTCCATTGTAGTAGATATTTACACTCTCTGTGTAGTTTGTATAGTTCAGATTTTAGTAGTTTTATTTTTAATGATGATTTTAAAAATATTTTTATAATTATATATGTATTGGTTATAAATTGGTTATAAATAAACTAATAATCTTGTTAAACCTCTGGGATCTCCAATTATGGCAGATAATGCTATATCAGGAATTTCCTTTGCAGCAACAGAGACCTGAACAAAGCATGAGCTTACAAATGGAACTGTCTCAATTATTGTAGAGTTTGATGCCCTTTGGATTTGGAAAGTAGCCCAATGTATTTCTATAGGAACATCCAAAATTGAAGAATAAGGCACAGTACAGGTGGGCCCAACAAGTTTTAAGAGATTCCATAACATGGATTATTCCATTCATCTCATGAGAAAAAATGATACAAAGTTTTAGGTGATACAAGGTCAAAGGGCCTCACTTGTGCCAACAACTTCTAGCAAAGTTCCCATAAGTCTTTATAGCTTTTGTAAAATATCCTGTTCCTCACACTTGGCCAGAGATACAAAGACATTGACATATACAGTTTCATTGGTATCAAACTTGCCATTCTACATATTAGTTGGCTGATATAACGGCCTGGCTCAGTCAAGGACACAGAGAAAGTACTTTTTAGCAACAGGTATTATATGGATGTTTATCCAGAAGTAACAAAGGGGAATAATTTCAAAGAGGGCAAATTATGAGATACAGTTGACTAACTGAAAGTCAACAGATGCGCTTACTGCCAGGCAAGCTTGGAAGCCACTCTATGCTGTGTCAGGCAGTGTTTTGTCTGTTGTAAATTTATCTCCAATCAGCATTAAAAGATGATTCCTAGTCTAATTGTTCTAAGAGAGAAATAACCACTATCTGCTGCCGCATTATGGTGTGCAAATCTTACCGCATGTACAATGTCCAACATGTCATAAGCTTTGGTTGATTCCATTGGGACAATTGTATCCAACTCATGTACCAAGCGGTTACTTTATAGAAATGGAATGAAAAGCAAGACATTTACAATATATCATGAGAAGAAAGTATTCCTATAATTCATAGGTATAATCAAGGACAATTTCAATAAATTTAATTATATTGATTCAGACTATTGAGAGGATGAAGTAAATATTCATCCAACTGAATGTGGAATATTAAATTAGTATATACTCATCCTCCCAATATTATTGAGAATCTGGATATTTATATTTCCAACCATTATCTAACAATTAATAACTCTCCAACAAAATCAACTAAAAACAAAAGCCTAGAATTAATAGGAAAAAAGAAAGTATTTAGGCACATCATATCAGCAACAATGTGAAAAACCACACTGTTCTATTGCTGTAAAAATAAGAATTTGAGGTTTTACTTTTTAGCTTTATGCCTAAGAATATCACTCTCAAAATGAATAAAGAAACAACACTTCTCTGAGTGTCAGAATATTTTTACTTATGCAAAATATACTTACTTACCTAGGGTCATGGCATTCTCTGACAGGAGCTGGGTCCTTGTTACTAAGTGGTAGGAAATTAAAAAATTCTCTAAGGTTAAGCAAAGCATCTACATCATTTTCAAAAGCACAATGTGCAACCCCTGTAACAAAGAGAAAACAAAATTCAAATTCAAAAAATCAATTACAATACTATTTTAAAAATACCTGCAGTGACCCAAGAGCAATGTGCAACCAAAATTAATCTAAAAAAATGAAATATGATTTCTCTTGACAAATTTTGAAAGCAAATTAGTTCTTCAGCTGCTCCAAAGAAAATTTCAATACATTTTCTGGAATTCCAACCAAATAACCAGAACCTAGAGGGCATGGGTTGGATGTTGTAGCATGAACTGCATGATAAATGGATATTATTATTGCCTAATAACAGGATACCTTCAGGAATATACTAAATGCCTCAAATGGATTCTCCACCACAGAGAAAAAAACTTTTTCCTACGCTTTGAATTCTTTCATTTTAATTACTCTCTGTTCATAAAGAACAAAAATGTTAAAAAACTTTAATAATATTTTATCACTATTGAAGAACAGGAATCTTCTCCCTCATGAAAAATGGGAAATTTGAAAATTACTTTTTAACTAATAAAAGATGCCACTCAATGTTATGAGAAATAGCTAAAAAAATTACAAATGCAGCCATGGTACAGAGAAAAAATGGATTTCCCTTCCATAGAAGGCTGCAATTCATGAATACATAATAAAAGCAAAATTCATACAGTGGCCCAAATTAAAAAAAAAAAGCATTCTGAAGAATCTTCACTTAATCTTAGTTTATCCTGAATAAATTTATTTTTCCAGAACTCATGAATTTATAATGTTATAACACCACAGAATTAGTAGTGGTAAATAAATTAGCCAGTTCTGACCTGATACTGCAGTATGCGTCTTTGCACCCCCAAGTTGTTCCTGAGTTACATCTTCATTGGTAACTGATTTGACTACATCAGGACCAGTTATAAATAGATAGGATGTATCCTAGAAAAAACAAATGGAAAAGAATGAGGTGCAAAATCCAATATTCCAAATATCTACAAAAAAGGAAAACTTAAAGGAAAAAATAATGTGTGATCAAATAACACATAAGTTTACATTATCTCTAATTTTTAACAAATATTTCTCAGAATATTTGAAAACTACGAAAAAGTGTAAAACAAATTTTAGGTAAGATATGTTACTTCTGAATGCTTCCTATCTGAACATCCTTCCTATAATTTCTAATCAATGGCAATTTATAGCTCCAAGCAAATGCATTATAGCACTAAAAAGAAAGACTGCAGTAAGAATATAATCTGTGAAGCTGAATACTTACAATTGTAGCCTAAAATGGCATATTTTGTTTATGCTGGATATTTTAGAGGCACTATAGTGAGAACTGATAGCCTTTGAACAAAGTTAGGCTCATTCATTCTGCAACCTCATCTTTTTTCTGTTCTGCTGCCCTAGGAAACGGCCCAGGGAACATTGGTACCCTTTTCATGCCACACAATATAGGTGTGTAAACTGTGCCCCACCTCTGTGCTACTGACTTTTGTTTCCCTTCATTTTATAAATAATAGTTTTGGTGTAAGTGAACATACATTTCATACAGTTAAATCAATGAAATAAGATAATATTTCTGCCGCACACTGCAACCCTTAGCCAGTAAAAAATCATTAAGTATGGCTCCCACTTACCAAAGACTATCTCTCACTGCTTACAGTGAAAAGGGAAACCACTTCAGTAATGTGCAGCACAGGAAGGGAAAGAGAGGGCTCTCTTTCTTCCTAAGCAATTTTATGACATTTCTGGACTTAACTCTTCCTGCCTTTTGCACTAACATCCTTACAATGAAGGATGGTGTGGAGAGCTGGAGACAGGACTCTTGTTACAGGAGTATTATCTTTTTTTCATTAATTTAGTTATATTAAGCTTGTGTTCACTTACATCACAGCTACTACTGGTATGTATTTCGTCCCTAAAATGGAAACAAAATTCAGTTAAATAACTCCTATAGCTTATAATCTTTAAATATGATTAATGCAACAGAAGGTTTTTGTGTTTATGGAACACACCAGACAATGTTTAATGCAAGTTGACTGTCATCTTCACATGTTGAAAATGTAATATCACTGACACACATTGCAGACCTCTTCTAAGAATCCCAGAGTTTGTTTCATAGTACTGCAATATGTTTATACAATGATACTGGAAAGAAAAATAGGGTTTAAAGATGTTAATGTGATATTGAACTATACAGCTAAATGTATGAAGCAGCCTAGCCTTATCATTTGTGAGGTTCTGCTAGAAAGAATCTGCTACAGAATCTGCTAAATTCAGAAAGAATTTAAAAAAATAAAAAAGATTTCTGGCTTCAACAAAAGGCTTCTTTTAAATTTGGATTCTATGTGGAGATCAAAATGTGGATCAGTCATCAGTAACTTAAGTTTAAATAAGCTTGGGATAAACACGTGTCTATCATCTGACATTTTTTTTAAAAAAGTTAAAATTAAAAAATAATTAAAAATGAAAATGAAAACAAAAAAATTCAAAGGGCAAAGTCAATGGACCACTAGGTCTTTTTCTGCCATCAGTTTTTTATGTTTCTATGTTTCTAAAATATAGAGGGCAAGCAGTAACACAATTTTGAAATTTTGGACTTCATAGTATTTTTTTTTCTTCTCTATTTTTACTTTATAAGCAACTCAAGGTGACAATCATACATAATACTCCTCTTATTTTCCCTTAACATCCCTGTTTCCAGGGTTGTTAGAGGAAAATAGGAGAAGGAAGATTATCTGGTTCAGGTTGAGAGTAAGTGACTCAAGTCACCCACCCGACTTTCATGTTTAAGATGGGACAAAAATTCATATTCTCCTGTTTCTAGTTTTCCTTGATTTTAAAATGTAAAAAGCCAATATTGTTTCTTTTTATAGTTCTTCTATTTATTCATATTCAGCATGATTTGCCTAGACGTCTCCATCAGCCAATTTGAACAGCAAAATCCTGATTATATCTGTTAAGAATCAAGCTTCAATATGTTTGCTAAGGATCACGGCTTAATATGTTGTAGAATATAGCTAATGGCAATTATCATTGCATCCTTACCTTTACCATAAATGTGAAATCTGTTAAAGCAGGAGAGTAGACAGCGCCTCCTGCACAAGGACCCATAATAAGAGAAATCTGTGGCACTACTCCAGAACATAAAACATTTCTCTGTAAAAGAAAAGAAATCATATTTTATATCTTTATGTTACAAAGCTTCCAACCATCTTTTATATTTGCCAACCATCTTTCTGAAGTTCATATTGCAGAAAATCACATTATTAGATTTTAACATTTTTACAATAAACAAGTAGAGATAAAAGAATGAACAGAAAGGCAGGTTAATTCTATAGAAAGAAAATAAACCAGAGCTATCTGGTCTTTTTGATTCAATCACTACGCATGATCATAAATTATCATCCCCTATTTTAAGAATCCACACTTATGAGCCAGTTCATGTAGCTGCCATTCAACAAGCTTCTACATATCCTGACTGCTTCATGCATAACAGCTGGTACATCTGACAGCTGCTATAGACAGATGCAAATGAAAAGTCTTTTCTGCCCTTTTGCCTCCTGATAGTTTTCCCAGCAAGGAGAAGAATGCATCTGTCACAGATACTTTATTCATTCATTCATTCATTCATTCATTCATTCATTCATTCATTCATTCATTCATTCATTCATTCATTCTTTTTTCTTTTTGCATGGCTTATATGTGAATGATGATGGCTACAGCCATTTCCTTCTTGCTGGGCATATTTAATTATAAGGAGAAGAATACAAATAAAAGGAAACAGTGAAAATGCATTAAGTATCAATCCATATTCACCAAACATTGACAAAAGAACTAAAACCAGAAAAAAAATAAATGTTTATAAATATTGTATATCAGACACAATACAATAAAGGGAAAGTTAGACACTAAATATTTTCTTGTTTTCATAGTTTTTCTTCTACTTTTTTTTTGTATTCTTAATAAAACAGTGAAGAATAACAAAATAACAGAGTTGACTTTGGCACTCAACCCAGAGATTCAAAAATCCTTTTTTTTATTGTAAAAATAATTTAATGTATCCTGCATTATAGTTAATTTTCCATCAATAATATGTTGAGCACTAACTATATAATTTCAATAATTTCTTTATCCACTTGATACTGTATTTATATATTATTTTTTCCTTGTTATAAAGAAAAATAAATGTAAATATATTCTTACATATAAATAAAATATTGATGAAGGGGGAGGGATTTTTTAATAGTATTAGCAAAAACAACCGAGTGAGACAATAGCACCAAGAATACTTTATAACTTTCTCTTTCTCAAAACTAGATGAATGCCTAAGTAACCTACTTATTTCAGAAGACCCCTATTGTCACTTCTAACAATGCCACTTGGAAACTTTGTAACATAAAGATAGGCAACTTGATGCCCGCAGATGTTTTGAACCACCATTAAGTGCCAAGTGCTACAGGCAACAGTAAACTATTATGGGAGTTGTAGCACAAAACATTTGGAGGATATTAAGCTGCTTATCTCTCCCTAATAGTAAATCACGAAGAGAAAGAAGATATACTGTACATCTTGTCCCTGGATGACATAAACCCCTCCTCTTTGCATAAAACCTGAAAACAGCAGGAAAGGAAAGTGAATCAATGATGCTTCCTTTAAGTCCCTTTTTTTCTGAATATTTAAAGTGGTTACTAAACTATAACTGAAAGATATCTCACTAGAAAAATGTCAGCATAACCAGCCAAAGATTCCACTCCTTCTTGAATACGGGCCCCTCCTGAATCATTTAGCCCAATAACAGGAGCACCAACCATAACAGCCTGATCCATAATCTGGGAAAACAGAAGCACATGAGTGTATACAATATCATTACAGACAATGTAGATAAGTCATCCACATGGCTTACCTAATTAGTCAAATTTTGTATAAAATAACTTTTTGTTTATAGTCAGAACCTAAGTTGAGTCTCTCTTTCCTATTAACTACTGGTTTGTTCATCTTTCATGAGCACCTGGTAACATGAGTATTATTACTTTATATCCCAGCTCTAGGAATGCAAGGCAATACGCACAGAACTCTATCTCAGATGATCCTCATAACAGTCCTGTAAAATAGGCCGTACTGAAAGATAGTGACTTGCCTTGCTCAAAGTCATTCAGTGAACTTCATGGTTGAACATGGACTTGTCCAACTTCTAAATTACTAAACTGTGCTACTGCATCTATGTTGCCAAGAATATTATGTGGATATATTCAAGCTTGAGTCAAGAGATTCATAATTTTTTAAATATTCAGTTCACTTTTGACAAGTAATACATATATTTCTACATATCTGAATACTTACTAGGTATTTGGAGTTCTATAATGTAAGCAATCAAGACAGTTATAATTAATATGTATTAAGTAATATTAGAAATAAATATATATCTATAATTCATTTTTTCTTCAATCTTACTCTCTGCAGAGTTTATAAGAAAAAATAATTTTGACATCATAGTTTGATCTAGTACATCTGCACTGAGCAGCTTTCCACCATTTACCTTAAACAATGAAGCAAGCAGCAAACCCTACCATCACAAAAACTACAAAAAAATGTGCTTTGACACTAATTTTAACAAATTTAAGCACTTATTTTACCAGAGATGGGACAGAAATAACTAGAGATTATTTCCCCATGTAAAACCTAACTGCTAAATTTGGATGAAACCCAAAAAAGGGATATCAACCCAATTAATTCAATAGTGATATTTTTGCATTGCATTTTAATGTTATGTTTTGCTAAGCTATTAATAAGCACTATATAGTATAGTAAAATAAGTCACTGGATCACGATCATACATAAATTAAAATGATATTTTCAAAACTTTAAAAAAACCAAAAAGTCTTTGATCCGTGTTTCCCACCCAATAAAAAAGCTGCTCAGCAACATCCCATAAGTGGAACACCCAGTGTTTTAACAACTGAATTACTATAATCTGGGAAGGATGACCAAAAATATTTTCTTAACAATATTAGAATGCTTATATACTTAAACTATATAGTAACTGACTGAGATCTTTGACAGATCTGCCACCTACACTGCCTATAAACTTACCTTGCAGATCTTTTGAGCATGTGCTCCAGATAAACTTCCCCCAAACACAGTAAAGTCCTAAAAAAATAAGATCAAAGTAAAATGTTTTAAAATACAAATATCAAAATAGCCTATATGTAAATATGTTTAGATCAGGGGTGTCAAACTCAATTTCATTGAGGGTCGCATCAGGGTTGTGTTTGATCTCAGGGGGCCACAGTGGGCGTGGCCATGGTGGACTTGGCCAGCTGGATGTCACCTTGTATTGGGGGGGCACCTGTAGCGGCCCGAGCACTCTGCCAGTGAAAATGGGCTCCCAAGCTTCGTTTTTGGCTGCAACATCTTCCTGCAAACCTCTGTCATAAAAAATGGAGCTTGTGAGGGCCGCGCACAGCTTTCCTGAGCTCCGTTTTCCCTGGCAGAGGCACCATAGGCCAAATTTAAGCAACCCGCAGGCCAGATTCGGCTCATGGACTTTGAGTTTGACACCCCTCGTTTAGACAGAAGGGACATGCTAATTCCATTAGATAGAGCTAGATCACACTCTAACTAGTACAGAATTGTAAGATTATTCCTTCTTATAGTATTCTGCATAAGACGCGGGCGCAAAAGCAGTACATTTGGTGCAAAAGCAATACTTGACTAGTCAAAATGAAGAAATCACAAAAACAACACTTCAATATATTCATAATTCAGAAATCAAACAATAATACCTGACTGAAGACATAAGTCAGTCTGCCATTAATTCTACCCTGGCCAGTAACCACACTGTCCCCAGGATACTGCAAAACAAAATAATTAAAGTATAATTCATAAACTGACATAACTTTTATAAACCAAAGTAAGCAACCACATAATGAATACACTACACCTTGATGCTTTAACAGTTCTATTTTATTATGAACCCAGCAAATTATGAAATGAGTAAACGTTTATTGGCCGGGGGAAAATATGCTTCTAAATATCTCTCATTAAGTCTATGAAATATCTAGAGAATTATTTCAAATGCATAGAGAGGAGATAGCTCAATTTGCAAAGACATCAGAATCAGGGCACTAAATCAGCCATTGTTTCCCACTCACAAAGAGTCCTGGAATTTAAACAAACAAACAAAATATTCAATACCTTGTTTTTCTCAGACTCCATCCCAAAATCTGCACATCTGTGTTCCACAAACATGTCATATTCTACAAAACTGTCAGGGTCCAATAACAATAGCATACGTTCTCTGGCTGTTAACTTTCCCTAAAAAACAAGAAAAAACATTAAACAGCCTTGTTCTTAACATAATAGCATAATTATATAAATGTTTTCCAGATTGAAACTGAAAGCTAAGCATAGTAACAAATATGCACTCAATAGCGACTCCCAATTTAAGGTCTCATTCAATTTTTTCTGTAAAAAACATGATACTTAGACCTTTTCTCATACAATGCAATAGAATGGTTAAGTACAAAAAGCCAGCCACAATAAGAAATCTCACTAATTTTAAGAGCTGTAAAGCACTGTGAAGTAGTATATAAGTCTGAGTGCTATTGCTATTGCTATATCACATAATGCATTATGTGGCAGACTAAATCTAAGGAATACAGAAAGAATGTGTGCGAAGTATTTTAATCTGTTCTTGTGCTGATCCATCCATGACATACTAGACACATGGCAAACCATTGGCTGCCCTCCACATTGGTTAATATCCAGTCAGAAAAACTCATATAGTTTCTTTAAATATGCTGGAAGAAAATAAAACAGATGGTCCAGGCACAGATGAAATTAATGCAAAGACTACACCTTCATATCTTCCCATCCTCTTGCAAGCTCCATGTTACAGTGGATAATGGCACCTAACCAACTTTTACTGATCTTGAAAATCCAAACAGGGTTGGATTGGGATGGCAATCCATCAAGAAATCCCAGAGTTATAGGCCTGACTCAAAAGGTTTAAAGAAGCATCCCAGGTGGAATACAAAGCCAGTTTGTTATTGCCAAGATGTAACATTGATGTGTCTGTGTAGTCTCTTAAAGTTAAAAGTAATTCAGAGAATTGACTTAATCTTTCTTAACAATTAAAAAAATAGATCCAGCACAGTAGAGGTGTTGTATCGGGAACAGCAATTATTGGCAACATCCTAGACTCCTTTGTCATATCTTGAAGATAGTCACTTCCTTTTATTTTGTTTTCCTTTTCTGAGGTAAGAACTTTTTTTTAAAAATCAATATTTTAAAGGACATTTTAAAAAATCAATATTTGGTCTCATCAGCATTGGAAACACTGGACAGAGTGCTAATTTGCACAAACGAGTTGCCCCACTCATTATTTCTCAAAGTCATAAATGCATTGTGTCATTCTCTAATCATCCTAAATCCACTAAAAAGGCAATTTCCATCTATCTTTTCCTGGTACACACAGTTTGTACCTCCACAAGATTGCTATGCATTTCATACATTGCATTTCATTTCGCTGTAGGCAAGCACTTCCACTCCAACTGGCTACTGTATGTTATAGCAGGAATGACTCCTCCCCTCCAATCACTGCTTAGTGCCTTTCACTGCAATTAACAGGCTGCTGTGCCCTTTTGAAGAGACCTTGACTAGTGACGTGATTTCTTTTTCTTCATGTAATACCAGTAGGTGGAGTGGTTAAAGTGAACCTTTCAAATTTTTTCCCACTCACTTCCCCCTTCATCTTTGCTCCCAGTTGTGTTTTGTTATTTTCAATCCCACCGGCTAATTATTAGTTTGGTAGAAAATAATCCAAGTCTGTCAGGAAGGAAAGGCCAGATTTATTTATTACATGTTCATTAATGGAACAGTGAAAATAAGTTTTTTTTCTTCTTTTAACCAGGTGAAACTAACACAAATTTTGCTTGTTTTCTTTCTAGCTAAAATGGCAACAGTAAAATTATTGGTTCTTGTTGTTTTTTACCTACCAATGGATGCATCAGACAGAAAGATGTGAACCCACAACAGCAAATAAAAAGGGCCCATACAAAATGTCAATAAATGAGTAACACATCTCCTCAAAGAACCTCCTGCACAAAGAAAAGCAATTGGTGTGTGCTCTTCCAGCACAGATGACAAAAGTAAAGCAGGAAATCTATTGATCTGGGGACAGATCATTAAAGACAACCCAGATAGCAAGTTAGTGTTATTACGATCAAAGAAGAGGAAGACATTAACATTTGGAAAGGCATTCTTCTGTGGCCAGCTTCATTTGCAATAAGTTTACATAAAGGAGTCACACAGGCTGGTAGCGAAAATCCTACAGCTTCTGTCCTTCTGCATCTCTCACGGGAGAAAGAGGTTAGGAAAAGAGATGACAAATTAAGCAAGCTAACCTTGTACACTAAGAGTAGTAACACTTTGCTTTACTTAGGTACTTCTCATTCAGGTGCAAAAGAGAACGACACCAAAAGGTATTTATGTAGATAGGGTTAAAATCATAGTTTAGACACATCTGATCGCAATAGCCAGTCTGTGACCAGCACCTGTTAGTCAGAAAGTTTTCTCTTCAATCAACAAGGTTTTGTTTGACTAAAATGATTAAATAATCTTATGTGTCTTGCATGAAAAACTGTTAAAAAGCAATCATGTTAGTAGCCATTACAATATTTAATTTAATTTATTTATTTTTGTTGCATATCCAACATTATGTATCTCCTGTTCCAAAGTAAACTGGAAGCATAATACAAAGGTGTTCAGAAGATTCTGAGAGACAGGGCCTTTCCCATCATATTTAATGACTCTCTAGGCTTACCAAGCAAGCTATCAGCTGTCTGCGTTGCATTAATTCTGAGAAAGGAAAAATGAAGTCTGATGGATAACTGAAGCTCTATTCAATTAAGATTACAAACACCTCAATAACTGCTAGATTTAGAGATTGGAGTTTTGTAAACACAGCATGATAAAAGTGGAAGGTGGCCTCTTCCTGAGCTCCCCACACTAGCTCCCCAAACTGCTAACTGCAGCGAAGGAATAGACGGGGGCGATCTGCTTTCTCGCATCTGTAGTTTTCATTAAATAGAAAAAAACGAGGCGACCCTGACAACGCGGTGGAGAAGTCCGCGGCTACGGCGGTCGAAGGTGTCGGATTCTTTTCTACCTCGGCTGGATGGCAGGAGGAATTGCGGCGGGTGGGTGGGTGCGGGGGGGAGGACTATAGGTCATGACTTTTCAATGGTCCCGCAAGTGGCATCCTCTTAGCCCTGGCCAGCTGTTGCCTCGGAAATCGCCGACACGGCACGCCAGAGAGCAACCAGCTGCCACTGGCCGCGCAAGGGCTTCGCTCGCCTGCAGCGACAGGAAAGGAGGTGCTCGCTCACCCGCTTGTGCTGCGCGTCTATGCGAGTTTGGCCGCCTCCGAGCAACGCAGCGCGACGCTTCTCTTCGATACGCTCGGGCACGGTGACGGCCCGGGTCCGGAGGCCGCTGCCGCTAAAGGAGCGGCAACCTCTCAGCAGAGTTCTCGAGCGAAGGAAGGCAGGAACTGCCCGCAAAGCAGCCATGACTAAGCGGACTGGGAAGGCGCATGCGCTCTTTCCCTCCAGACGGCGGCCACCTCCTCGACTCCGCCTTTGCTTCGCGCCCTTCGGCCTCTGAATTTGGAAATTAGCTAGAAAAGATGATGGATTAACACCTCAGAAGATCCTAGCTTTTCCAACGAGAGGGCTTATTCTTCCCAACCTGATCTCTTCCAGAAGTACCGGGTTTCCCCTCCTTCTACTGCCCCGAGGCTGTGGCGGAGTTTTGTGCTGTGCAGCGAGCATTGCTGCTGTCTCTGATTGTGATTAGCAATTGACAATTGATAGAGCAACCGCAATTGCACGCTCGGAAGGACCGTTTGTCTGCAGAAAGGACGGCTTGATTCATTTTGAATCCACGTCGCGTGTGTTGGGAGAAATATTGTGTATTAACTTGAGACGTACCGTATTGGGAGAAGTATAGCAGTTACTAGTTCAGGGTTGCTGTCTGGTCTTGTTACATTCCTGACTTTAGATGTTGTGGGCTAGAGGAAAGGACTGGCAGTTTAAAAGAAGGAAAAAGAAATAATTAAGCTGTTCACGTTTTCTTGAAAAAGGCCGTGTTTTCACTCATCCTGAAATATAGCTTACTTATTGAACAGATTCCAGTTTCTGGGTTTGCACAGCATATGTAAAGCAATCGACCATGGGCATGTGTGCAGCAAGTCACAAGGATGGGAAAATGTGAACATGATGTCACAGTGTGTACTTTGCCCATGTGTACTTGAGCTCTGATATCTGAATGTAAGTACTTAAATTGCAAGATTTGTGTTGTGATTGCTTTGTATTCCCATCCCATTGTGCCCTACTGGCTTTGGACCATAGTCTTTGAAGGAAAGCTGTATTTTGTTTTCTTGCTAGATTTTCCAACCCATAATTTAAGGTCATCTTCAGAGAGCATGCAGTCAGTGGCTACTAGACTTTTTCATGGGTAGTACCACCCCAACTTTGAAATCCTCTCCCCAATACGTTTGCTCCATTCTTGCTGTCTTACAAACGCCAGGCCTTGAATTCTTGTTCTTCAAGGCCACCTAAATAATGTGCTAATTGCTATTGTGACTTTTTTTAACAGTTTTTATATTTTTCTATTAGGTTACTGGTTATCATTGTTTATTTAATAAAATGTTTTATTGTATGTTTTATTGCTTTGTTTTAGCTTATTGTTATATTTATAATTTTTAATAGTAAACCATTCTGATATTTATTTCAACAAAAAGTAGTATAGAAATATTTTCAACAAATAATTTTAAAAACAATGTTTGATTTTACGAGTTTCCAAATCACTGGTTTGCATTGTACCGAGAGGTTAAAATCTATATACGTGGAAGAGTAAACTCACTGAATTCAGTAGTACTTTTGCATAGACTTATACGGATAAGGCTGTTAATAATTGATGTATATGAATGAGGCAAATGAAAATCAATGGTAGGTAGTTTTTTCATGTACAATATTTTAAAGGTTATGTCAATCTTTAAGATTATGCTTTTTCTCAGGGATTCAGATAAATTGCCTCATAGCACTTTGATGTAATCCTGGTACTTTTAGTGAGGCTCTAGCAAGAGAAAATACTATTTAACCATCCTATTCACTTATTAACCAACTGACTAGGGGGTACAAATCAGTAACTCTCTTAAGCACTTTTGTTTTCAATCTCTCTCAACAATGTTTAGTTCAGGAAAGTCCTGCTATTGATGAATAGGTAGCATCTCAGCTAAAAATGTATTTCACTGCTGGAATAACTAGTAAAAGCAATATTGATTCCCTGCGCAGTCCAAAATGAAGGTGTTGTCAAATGCCCTTGAGCTCTGCTGAGCATGCTCACTTTCCTCTAATGTCTTCAGTGCATTTGATTCTCTAGTTGTATTCTGCTCTCTTTTTCTGTGAAGGCAGATGAGAGAGTAGCAAAAAGATCTATACTACGGCTTCAACATATGCCCAGAACTGATATCATTTGCTCTATTTTTGACTTTTCAGTTCAAAGGCAACAATACCCAGGTCTATTTTCTATGAATTTAGAAGACAGAAATGGATACATGGCTGAACGTTGCAGAGCAGCTTCCTTATCCTTAATATACTACTTCGCCTTTGGTTATTTTGTTATACAACGCCCTCTAACAAAAGGTAAAGGACTATATTTCCAATTTTGATTGTATTCTCCTTTCTCTTCTTGCATTACAAATTTAATTCCTAGATGTCACTGCATGTTTATTTAAGCAAAATCATTCTGTTTCTATTAATGTGCATGCAATTTTAAAGTGATCCCAATTGAAAGGATTTCACAGAGAATTATCATAATTTAAATAAATTGCAGTAATCAGCTAATATAGCCTAGAATTATGTTCCATACATTACAAGAAACATCAGGTTTCTGTTATTTGAAGAAGCAATGATACGTAAATTGGCATAGCTTCGAGTGTATCTTTTCCCCTTCATTTTCAGTTGATAGAGAGACTAGCACATTTTTTCTTCATAATTCTTATTTATTTAGCATTTCATAATATTCTAATAACATTATCTCTTATAAATGTTTCACAATTATAAACAGTCATGCTTGAGTTTAAATAGATTGAAAGGAATTCATTTAAATCACAATCTGTGATTTATAATATATTTTTAGAAACTAAAGAGATGACTGTGTTAACATAGCGGCAACAATATAACATAGTATTTCAAATAACCTATGATATTGGAACACAATGGACATTTTTAGATGTATCCCCCTCATCAATGGCTATTAGCTGATATATGCTGCCTCTTAGAATATAAAACAGTATGCTTCTGAACATCAGATCTTGGAAAAATAGCGAAAAGGATCTGTTTTATGTTTACCATGGGCCTCTGATGGGAAGTAAGATCCAGCATTGATTAGGGCTTTGATCCAACTCTCTCAAGATTGAATGTAAAGAATAATCAACATTCTTTCAAGAAGCCATTGTAAATATATAATATTGTTTGCTAGTTGCCCTCAGTGCAGTTACACATATTTAACAATCGTAACTATGTCAAAATATGTTTAGTGGCACCATCTGAGCTGTTACATATAGGCATAAAAACTGATTTATATTCAGACTCAAAGCATAATTAATTCTAATTTGATTTAAAAAACCTGTCATATTCAATCATTTCCTAAAAATATTTGGAAGCATAAAAGTAAATGTAGATGCAGCAAGAAAGATAAATATCAAGCCTATGTTTTAAATTGTCTAAATTAGCAGTTTGGTGAAGTGGTTAAGGCACCAGGCTAGCAATTGGGAGATCATGAGTTCTAGATGACCTTGGGCCAATCACTCTCTCTCAGCCCTATGAAGCAAGCAATAGCAAACCACTCCTGAAATCTTGCCAAGAAAACTGCAGAAACTTTTTCAGACAGTCACCAGAAGTCAATACTGACATGAAGGGACATCCCTCCCCCCCCAAAAAAAAAAGACAGCAAATGCATTTATTATGATGAGACAGACCTTACAATTTATTTACTATATTGGGTTTTAGAATGAGACATTTCATTTCTTCTGAAAATACTTCAGTTTATCTAATATGGTAATAGAACACTAATGAATTAGGATTATTCTAAATAGTAAGGTGTGCAACAATTTTATCAAATATATAAATACATATTTGTTTTTCTTTGCAATCAGTCCTTCTTATCTGATGAAATGGATTCTTCCAAGCAATATCCAGTGAAAAAACGAGTGAAAATTCATCCCAACACTGTGACAGTGAAATATAGTTCTTATTATCCACAGCCTGGAGAAGAAGGGTATGAGGAACCTAGTGAAGATAATGAGAGTTTTACAGAAGATAATCCAAAAAGAAGATTGTTGAGTGGTGGACAACGAACAGGAAAGTCTTTCTTTGGAACAATTGACATTCCATTTCAGACAGGACAGAAGCTAGAAGTCAACAAGAATGAACGAGGCCAAGATTTTATAGAAGGAAGCATTTTTCAGTCCAGAAAAACTTGGGCTGTGCTTTTTGGATCTGCTTTGGCCCATGGTTGTGTAGCTCTGATAACCAGACTTGCTGCCGATCGTTCCAAAGTGCCATCTCTTGAATTGATTTTCATTCGTTCTGTTTTACAAGTGTTTTCTATTTTAGTAGTGTGCTATTACCACGAAGACCCCTTTGGACCAAAAGGCCATAGATTGCGGCTATTCTTCTATGGAGTATGTAATGTTATTTCCATTACTTGTGCTTATACTTCCTTTGCAATTATTCCCCCAAGCAATGGGACTATTATGTGGAGAGCTACCACCACTGTTTTCAGTGCCATTTTAGCGTTTTTACTAGTGGATGAGCGCATGGCTTATATTGATGTAATTACGGTAGTGAGTAGTATATTTGGTGTTTGTTTGGTCATGATTCCCAACATTGTTGATGAAGAAAATTCTCTGTTGAATATCTGGAAGGAAGTCTTTGGATATACAATGACAGTTATGGCAGGCTTAACCACAGCTCTGTCCATGATAGTATATAGGTCTCTTAAGGATAATGTCAGCATGTGGACGGCATTATTTACTTTTGGTTGGACTGGAACAATATGGGGAGCCTCAACTATGTTTTTCCTTCAAGAGCCAATAATTCCATTGAATGGAGAAAGCTGGAGCTATCTCATTGGCATCTGTATATGTTCCACTGTGGCTTTTCTTGGTGTCTACTATGCCTTGAGCAAATTCCATCCAGCATTGGTTAGCACAGTGCAACATTTGGAGATTGTGATAGCCATGATTCTTCAGCTTCTTATACTACACATCTTCCCCACTGTTTATGATATAATTGGAGGAGCTGTTATCATTATTAGCATAATTTTCCTTGCGTGTTATAAGCTACCTTGGAAAAACTTTAAAAAACAAGATTACCAGGAAATATTAGATTCTTCTATTAAATGAATACAAAATTATTGTATTTTTATGTAGTGCAGTGTGCAATTAATATGACTATGTGTGTATAGTGCTGTTAACAGCATACCATGATTTGTTGTTCAGGTACGTGACATCAAGTCAGCCCTAACACAGTTCAGTAGAGTTGTATGAAAATGTCTTTTTCAGATATGTGAAAAATTGTTTGAAATTATGAAAATCATATTCTTAGATAGTATACAGAAAGTGCCAAAGATTAATATAGACAGTTTTTGCTATGAAAATGGTGTATCTACGTAATCATCAAGAACTAATCTCAGTTCAATGGAGTCTTTATTTTTTTATCCTTGGAATCTAGAAAACATAATTTTATTCTGTGTTTAAAATAACACAGTAATCTTGGTGTGGAATAGAATAGAAGTAAATCATAACAATCTTATTACTTTACTGGTTACAGAAACAGTTGTATAGAATTTGTCTTTGATCTTTGGTATGTGGTTCATTGTTAAAGATAACGCCTGAATTGTGTACCTGCAGTTCTTCTTTTAAATAAAATGTAGTGATGATGAGCAATTTGGTATTTGAACTGATAAACTCAAGTTACCATTTTAGGACTCGATTCAAGACCAGAAAAATTATAACTGCAAAGGAAAAAATGAATATGTAGTCTGAAGACAATTGATGTTGTTAATGAAAACCATGTAAACTTTGTAACATGTAATATTTTATTAAAAAATGTTTATGTGTTTAGGATTAAAATGATCAAACATTTAACAGAGATGGACACAAGGATTTACGGTAATTATGTGGTATGAATAATTCAAACACTTAGATTATTCTGATTGTGATTATATGATTCACCAGTGACATCATATGGCTGACTTTATCTATGCTCAGAAGCTAGGTTGGGCTTGGTCCAATTAGTTTTGATAGAGACGACTAGCAAATAGCAGGGCTATAAACTGAGAAGTAAAAAACTATCCATGAAACCATTGCCACACTATTGCCAAGAAGTCACTAGCAGTTGAGCTTGACTGGAAGGAAACTTTTACTTTACCTAATACTTATATGTTATTGTAATTCCAATATTTCAAGTCTCTATTTTAGCCCATCTGAATGTTTTGATTGTATATATATGTTTACAAAAGATAAAAATATCAGCCACATACTCGCTCACAAAAATACACAATGACCCAAAAGTATGGGAACTAATACTGAGACCAAGTTTCCTGAGGTATGTGAAACAAATACATTTTCCCCTGAAATGCCAATTCTAAAAGTATCAAAATGGAGTATCCAGCAATTGATATGAATCTGGTTTTATTTTTTTTTATATAAAGGATGATTTAAAAAAAGCAATTTCTAGCAGTTTATAAAACGTATGAAGCTTTAATCAAATTTTTACAGTATTGTAAGAGTTTGTATCAGATCTGTTTATTTGGTTTTATAATCAATACTAACAAGGATATCTTTTTTTTCTTAGTACAGCCCATCACAAATAGCAGCCTTATCTAAACTTAGTTTAACTGCATCATTGTCATAAAATCCATTTTCAATCTTTAAAAAGAACCCTGAAAATATTTTCTCACAGGCTTCAGATGGAAAAAGCAGAAATATAGTCTCCTACACCTAATGATGAGAAAATGCTCCAAAATTCTAAAAATTGTAAATGGATAAAGGATAATTAAGATTGAATACAGGAGCAATGGAACTTCTCAGCAAAGAATAAGTAGATAACACCCCCCAATGCCTGTCTCCATGTTGCCAACATGATTAATTGTTTCAAAAGCGACTCTAAAAGAATCTGGAGAATCAAATCATATCTTCAGAAGGTATGGTAACCAGGCCTTTAAAGAATTTACATTAATTATAATGTGAACAATTTTATTTAGTTTTCATGATTTATATTTTAAGATTTAACTTGAAATATCAGACATATTTTAACTTACCTGTGTGAAGTTCATTAGTGCAAGAAGACAGGATAAAAGTGGAATAATCCAGTAATTAAATAATTTCCTTTTTGCAGGATACAATATCCATCAAAGGCATTAAAGCAGTTGACATGCATTATCACCAGTTCAAAAGGATTAGGCTATCTTCTCGATTACATAATATTCCAAAGATCATAGGTATTATTAAATGAATACAAAAAGATACAAAGATCATTGCCAATTTCAGAAATGGCAGGCCCAGTCATACATCTCTGTGTATTAACAATTCAACCATGGAGGTCGTTAGTAGTATCAAATTTCTGGGTGTGCGGCTGATGAGCAGGTTAGCTTGGTCATTCAACAGCACGACACTGGTGAACCGGGAACAGCAGGGCCTGCATTTTCTACATCATATGAGAAGAGCACATCTTCCTTCCCTTATACTTACCATTTCCTATAGATGGACAATTGAAAGCATCCTGTCATATTATATTACTGTGTGGTTTAGAAGTATTACTGTTTTGGACAGGAAAGCTGTGCAGAAAATGGTGAGGACAGCAAAAAAGACTATTGGAAGTTCACTTCCTTCTATCCAGGACATCGCATATAAGTGATTCTTGACCAGGGTCTGCAGTATTGTCTGGGACACAACATATTCTCTCCATGACCAGTTTTCTTTCTTCCCTTCTGGGAGGAGGCTTGGCGGTATTCGAAGCAGAACAACTAGATTCTGTAATAGCTTTATACCATATGGTATCAACCTCGTTAATTCTTTTTTTTCTGCTATGTATTCAAAATGGACTGTGATTGTGTGTGTGTGCATGTATGTATATATATGTCCATATACATTCTTTTGAGGTTGGGCATCAGAATTTCATTTTTTTTAATGTGTGTCAGTGTTTTCGCAGACAAAGTTGACAATAAAGGTTATCTTATACCTTATCTTTTATCTTATTATGATATACTAGTGGTATTATCCATATCATATTTAAATAAGTTGAAACAACACTGCTGTCAGAAGAAGATAGGTCTCTAATTCATTTCCATTAGCAAGACTAAACTAGGAGCTAAGAGAGCATATTATTCTATTTGTAGCTCCCAAAATCAATTATCAGCTAGGAATGGAACATGACAGGGAGTGAATTGTATTCCTGCTTTGTATGTGATCTTCCCACAAGCCTCTTAGCTCTATAAAATCAGAATTCTGGTCTAGGTGAACCTTTGGCCTACCCAGCACAATTCATACATATTTATGAAGGATCCAGTAAAATCTGTAAAGGTGAATTTGGACACCATAGGTGTTTGATACACTAACAGAATGAAAATTCAAGTGGATGTGGCATTTTCTATTGCCAATGATTTGATCTGAAATTCATAGATTGTGTTCATTGTTCATTATTCATTTCCATTGGTGGACTATTAACAGAGTTGTATGCTGTACTATATTAAAAATGCTTAGGTTCTTCTCCCCTGCATGACCTATTTATACCACAATCCTATGTACATACAATCTAATAAATTGTAATATACTTCCTCCTTGGTAAAAATATAATTAACAATGTTAATTATAAACTAACAAATAATGATAGATTACAGGATTCTTCTCTCTTCTTACCACTATATTTTAAATGCTCTGGGCATGAATTAATTTCCAAAATAAAATAAACCCTCAGACATTTAGCAAATTTCAATGGATAATCCTTGAAGAATAAAGCTCTAAAACAGAGAAGCAATCAATGTTCAAAGGGATCAATCACCTTACCCTTCTTGATGCAGGTAAACTGGAAAATGTGAGGACCATTGATCAATTTCATTATCTTCACCAGTCCTGCCATTTTAGAAAGCACACATTTAATGTCAAAGCATTCATTATCCCCAAATGTAGTTCAATTGTAAGATTTGTTCCTGATCTTCTTCCATCCAGTTGAGGAACAGAAGACAGCATATTATTTGACTGCACAAAAAGAGACGACAGGAACAGCAGGTAGGGGAAAGAATTGACATGCTTGTCAGAACTGATTCTCCTCTGCCTCCCCTGTTGCTATGGTGACAAGAGACGCTGTTGTTCGCCTGGGAGCTGTTGCCGAACCCTTGAACAGGTACATTATGCTGAATTCTAAGAACTAATATTTCAAATCCACCTTTCCCCTTTATGCTTTTGCTTCTTAATCTTCTGTGCCTTTTTTTCTTGGTATAATTAGCATCTTCTTGCCTTTTTTCTTGGTATAATTGCATAGCTCTGAAAAAAACAATACTTCATACTTATTCTGCAAAACCACGCAACCACTTTTCAGTCATGTTTTAGAGCTAGCTTTTCACCAGTAACATTGTATATTGCCATCAAAAGAGCCTGATCACCCTTGATCCGATAGAATTAGCCCCATCTCATTTCTCGCCCATGTTTTTAAAAATTTATATAAATCTGTTGCATTCTAGAAAATACTGTAGCCAGATTTTTCTGCTGAAGTTGATGCTTTACAAAGTCACTTTATTGAGCTTCCTCTGTTGCATTTATTTGATCAATTCAATCTTGGTCAATTATTGGTGCCTTATATGTTAAGGTGGAGAGTGGGAAATCTATTCCAGGAGCTACTCATTGGTCTGTCAGAACCCCACAATATTCTCTTCCTAACAAAGACAAATTAGTGAGGACAGAGCATTTTTGTTTGCATCCAGATTAGAGTAAAAGGCAAGGAAACAATAAGGGCTGAGTTGTATTATTGCTAGGGAGGAAAGCTCTTTTTGAACCTCCACTTTACATTCTCTGTTAATTCTTCAATTTCACCGATGATCAACATAGTCACAATTTGTTCAACCCAATTTTCTGGATTCGTGTAATACTGAATATATTTGGATAATGTGCTAAAGCATAAAGTGGCTAGGCAATCTATTTAGTCAGTATGTCAAATCAATCCAGGCTTAATCTGTTCTTCCAACAATTATATGAATTTCTTCCACTTTACATTTCCGCCTAATTTCCACCTAAGCTTTATAGTCCACTTACCTAATATACTACCTAATATATATACTTCACCTATAGGAGTGATATCAGTTTATATCCTCACCTTTCTTAATACTATGGAGAAGAGAGAGATGAAATTTATTGAGGATACTTTCAGTCATTATCTGGCAAAGATCTATTTCTGTCCTTCTAGGCAGTCACTTTGCTTCTCAATTCTTCCAAGATGTGTATTCACATGATAGTATCCATGGTTTGCTTGCTTCATCTACCTTTTAAGTTTGTGCAGCACACTGAACAGTCAGCTAGTTGATGGTTCATCATATCATATCATGCAGACACAGCAATTCTCGGTGTGGGGGGGGTGTAGTTGGGTTCAGCTAATGTGATTGCTTATTTGTGATTTAATATGGAGATTAAATTCAGCCCTCGTGGTTTGAAAATCATGATTTGTGGTTCAGCATATTGTATAAACTTAGCCGATTGTGGTTTCTTCCATAAACTGTTAAGCCATCTATGGCTTAGTGTATGCTGTGAAGTAAAATAAAATTAACCATGGGTAAATATATCATACAAACAGAGCTGCAACAGTTGATGCAATTTTGTAAAACTGTGTAGCTTAGTGCCTGTACAGTTTCTCACATATCTCTAATCTTATAATGGCTAGAGATTTGCTATTTTTTATTTGAAATTTGGGTATCTGGTAGTGGACACTTAAGAAGATGAATGGGGCTAAAATGCATTTAATCCAGTGGTTACTATAGGATTGTTCTACACATCATCTCATAAAATAAAATGAGAAAGCAGGCAATATTGACACCTGTTAAAAATAGTTCCCTTTTTTTTTTGCTCACTTCCTCTGGATCATCCAGTCCACTAATTTATCCTGGGTCAGTAAATAAACTAAAATTATGGTAAGCAACTGATAAGCAGTTGAATGAGCAGCAAGCTTCAAAAAATAATATGGAACTCACAAAACTTCAGGAGCTTTTGATGTCTTAATAGATGTTTCAGGATACTTTTTTCATACTAACAAAAAAAATAGATAACCACATAAAACTCAGTCTGTTTATAAATTGATGAGAATAGTTCCACTATTAAAGTCACGTTTGGCAGCACCCTATCTTAAAAGAGACTATGAATAAATGGGTTTTCTATTATGGCAATATTTTCTTAGAGATTTCACAGATAATACAGATTTTATAATTAAAAAAAGATGCTTAAGAAAAATCCGCAACTTAGTTAACAGAGGAAAACTTTTTAAATTGGTTAAAGGAATTTTCACTAAATGATTAAAGCGGCAATCTAATGCATACATATTTGGGTGCAAGATCTAATATATTTGGTGCCAGTGACCTTTCAGTCATATATAACTGATTTGGATATTATCAAGATAGAATCTAAGATCCAACTGAAAGTCCTTACTTCTTAGGAATTCTGGCAGAATGGAGCATAGGCATTCTCATCCTCCTGTAGAACAAGTTGCCCAGAGGCAAATGTAGCCCCTTTGATTATGCTCTTCTGATTATTTCAAAAGCCCTTCGGGGATAAAGAGGGCTTATTATTGTTGCCTGGGTAAAAAAGCAGCATGCGATTAGGTTTGTAGCAAAATTCTGATATTGTTACCGTGCTAATTTATGGTTATTGTTTTTTATATTTTGACTTGTAAACTGCCTAGATTTGACCAGATGGAAAGGGATAAATGTCATAAGAAATACATAAGAAAATTGTGCAGGCCTATTACTCATCAGATTTGGTATAATGGCTGTTGCTACACCATTTAAATAAAAAAACTGCCAGGTCAAAGCATATCTAAAAGAGAGAAAATCCCTTTAACAGAGTAAGACATAATTCTAAGCAAGCATTCACAGCATTATACTGTACATGTCACTGTGGATGTTTTGTACCAATGATTACATTTAGCAAATTTCTGAAGTCCATATTTGTTGCTTCCAGAGAGTACTGAATACCCCTTTCAGTTTGGAAACAAGAATAACTAAAATTGAAGTTAGGGCATGAAGAATGATGCTAAACTCCTAGCTAGAGCTCCAGTTCTTTCCTCCCAGGTTTACTTCTTCTAATAATGGCTGATGGTTTTTCAGCAAGTTATAATAATGTCATAGAATAAAAATTAGTGAAATATGAGCTGCCAGAAGGTTCACACAATTCTGTGATAGTATCATGCTTAACATAGATTTTTGCAAAATGCAGTGATTATGAGGTCTCCAGATGGAAGTGAACACTTAACCCAGGGAAGCAGAATCACTAAACGAATGATAAGTTGAGGACTACCTGTAATAAAGTATATATATTTTATATGTGGTTACATTTATTAGTAGTGAATATTAATGATATTTTAGATTGGAAAGTAGTGCTACATAATGTAATGCCTGTTCTTTGTTTGGTTGTTTCACAGCATAATGGCCAGCAGAAAAAGGGAATTAGCCTTGCAGGTTAGTATGAGATATCAGCCACCCAGTGCAATTGTTCTGTATTTTCTGCTTGTATGGAGAGGACAAAAATGCCCTAGTGCTTCTATATTTTGCCAGTGAAACCTACAGATAAAACAATAGCTGTAAAACAGAAAGCTATAGATTTCTAAATCACCAGTCTCCCAAACATGAAGTTTTTGTTTTTAATCTAATTTGATGATTCAGATAAGAAATGGCAAGAACTAATGTTAATCATGGCAGTGCAGAAATTGCTGACAAACTTCTATTTAATTTTCAGATCAAAAGTAGATATTATTGTAAACAGGGTATTGTAGTTTAATCAATGTTCTCATTTCAATGCAGGCATAATCTCTTGTTCAGTTTAATCTTCATGAAAATTGTCCTTTAAACTGCTCTGTCATGGTTCTAGACTCTTATTTAGAGAGTTTTGTCTGCTATGCACAGCTTGTTAAGCTATGGTTTGCTTAGCCATGATGTACTGAATAAACCGTACTGGGCTGGGTTCACACAACTTGCTAAACCAAACCCAAACAAGCCATATTGCATTTTAGCACGTATGAGTGAACCTAGTCCATTTGTCAATCATTCAGGATCAGTCCAATATACATGCATTCTGACATTCATCTAAGCTATTCATGAAAATAATGTGATCCAAAATATTACAGCTACTTTTGAAGAAAATCCTGCTGGTTTATTTTAGTCATTGCAAGCCTTTTGAGTAGGATGCCCTTAGTATGTGTCTGATTATGTCTCATTTCTCCTCCCCACAAATATTGTGCCTTTTTCCCAGCCCCAGTCCTCAAAATTCTCCCCAAAGAGAACTCTGATGTATTTGCTGTGCCAGCTGCTAATATCTCATACTATCAAGTCCAGAGCAGATGAACAATAAGAAAAGGCTAAGAAGATGCTAGTATTGTGACAGTGGCTTTTAGAGAATGTTGTGAAATAATATAAAAACTGTAACTCTAAATGCTTGTTTCCACATGTACCACAGTATATTTGAAACACGTTGGTAGCATTTAGTAAATTTGTATCCGGAGTGATATAAGGTTGACCTTAATGCACCAAGCAAAAGATGCATTATAATGAGCGGAGGACCTCTGCTTGCATCAGTCAGCAGCTCCTTGAAGCAACCACGGCTTTCCCCAGGGCTGTTCAACTGTTTAAAAACTGGTTTTAAACAGCATCTTGAAATTGTGACACAGAACCTTGAAAGTTAAAAGTTGACATAAACATCCTTACACTACAGTCCTCTTACTCTGATAAATTATGGTCAATACAAGTTATGATACAATGTTCCAGTTTTTTAAGGTGCACATGTCTCTTTGTTGGCTTTGCTTCAACAGAGTAACAGGCTACTCTTCTGGAAATATTTAAGTATGGAGTTATAGGAATATATTTGTGATTTCCTGATTTATATAAATAATTCCATAAAGGATATAATCTCTATAAATCCTGCCATCATGTGGCCAGAAGAAGAAATTGATTATTTTTCAACTCTGCCAACTATTTCTATCGAAGACCTGTTGGTTTTGGTGAATTTTTTCCAGGTGACTCTGAGCCAACTACTTAGAAACTGACCTTAAAGTGATCTGCCATATACAGAATGCAATATTCAGATTATTAAAGCTTTGAGATTTGATGTTCTGAGATTGAACTTCTTTATTCAGTACAAAATTAGTTGAACAAAAGTTCCTTCCTAGTGAGGAATATAGCGATGTCTACATCCACATCATCCAATAATATAACTATTCAAATAGTCTTTGCCTTTGATGCTTCACAAATTATTTTGCCACACTATATCCAGATTGTTCAAATCTTAGTTGTGTTTATTGTACTTATTCCATGGGTCAGTTTGTAAGTAACATTTCCATAATGTGATTAACCCACATTTCCTTAGTGATGTTTGGCAGCATAAAACAATATTAATTTGCTCAAAACTCTCCATTTTATTGGACCATAGAAACACCGCTCATTTCCTAGTTTTTATCACGTAATTCCTGCTGACAGACTTGCCAGACAGTTAGGCAGGCAGCAGGGGGAGATGGTTAGCTGCTGGACGGAAAGCAGTGCTTTTGAGAAGGTGAAGTGTATTCTATACTTTCAGTCACTCTTTCTGTCCTGTTTTTCTTGGAGGATAGGTTATCGAAAACTAACTGAACTGCTTTGTTTTTTTCATGACATGCTTAGCTTAATCCTGTCAATGACTAAGAAAGAGTAAAAATATTTTGGAATAGGATTAAATTTCCAAGACAGTGAGAATTCCGTACAACCCTATCATGCATGTTGTGTTTCTGATAGCAATATGTTAATGCATAATTTGGTTTTGACAATTTCATATATATATAAATTTCAGTATTATATAATTTCATTAGCATTTTTTGATTTTGTGGTTTCCCCCCCCCCCTATTATTTGAGTTTTCTTAGTAATATTTATACTTCAGAGTGTCAGCGTTCCATCTAAGTTCCAATAACTCACTCAGCACTCAGATAAGAAGTAATCCAAGTAAGAATTTATTAAAG
>JANHFL010004216.1:187324-217166 GCA_032468155.1 Oxyrhabdium leporinum
GATAGGGTGTTTACGTTTTTCCAGTATTGTGCAAATACAATCCTTGCTGCTGTCAATATATGCAAAACTAAATATATAATTCCTTTATCATAGCCTTCCGGCATTATACCCAGCAAAAATATATCTGGTTTCAAACCCATATGTTGCTTAATTATCTTTTCCAACCATGTATGTATTTTCGTCCAATATTTTTTTGATTTCATACAAGTCCACCACATATGATAATAAGTGCCTGTGGTCTGGTTACAATTCCAACAATTGGCGGATGTATTGCTAAACATTTTTGCCAATCTTGCTGGTGGCAAATGCTACCTATGAAACATTTTATAGAGATTTTTCTTATATGCAGTAGCCATTGTCAATTTATAGTTCCTATTCCAAAGTTTTTGCCATTTATCTAATTCTATAGAGCCAAAGTTTTTTGACCATACAATCATTGTTTCTTTTACTTGTTTCTCTTCCATTTTATAACTTAATAGATAGTTATATATTTTATTGATCAGTTTTTCATCTGTCCCTAGTAATATCTTATCAAGCGTTGTTGGTTCCTTATAGAAGCCACATGTTTCTGCATCTTTCTCGTATCTTAATTGTATTTGCAAATGCGGCCACCAAGCTAAATCCACCCCTTCATTTTGCAGTTGTTGTCTGGATTTAAGTTCACCATTCTCATTTAAAATATCTTTATAGAATAGATTTTTTTCCAAATTGATAAGATTTGGATGTATCAAAGCTTCCATTGTGGAGAGCCAGACTGGCATTTTCATATAGTTTTGTAATTTAATTTTTTCCCATCCCTGAAGCAAAGCATTCCTCACATAGTGTCTGTCTTTGAAAATACCTATGTATCGCATTCCTTCCATACCATAAAAAAGCATGCTATCCTAATTGGAGATCAATCTCCCTCCAGTAATAATAACCTTCTATGTTTCAAGTTTATCCATTCTTTTATCCATGTAAGCACAGAAGCCTGTGCTCTCAATCTGGTAATCCAAAACCCTCCCATTGCTTTTTTGTTCCTGTAACATTTTCAACTTTATTCTTGCTTTTTTCCCTCGCCAGAGATACTTCAATATTATTCTATTTAATTCTTCAAAGTACTTTTTCTCTATTTTTATTGGTATTGTTTGAAATAAAAAAGTAGTTTCGGTAATATATTCATTTTTATAGTGGCCATTCTCCCTATCAAAGATAATTATAAGTTCCTCCATTGCTCCAGATCCAGCTTAACTTGTTGCATTAATTTCATCTGGTTATCATCTTTAACTGTTGCGCACTTTGATGTTAAGTAGATGTCTAAATATTTAACTTTCTTTACTATCTGGTCACTCTTCCTTTCTTGATTTTGTCAACTACGTGGGGCTTGTCAAGGATTTCTTAGGCAGGATTACCTCCCTATTTATTTATTTGATTTATATCCACTTTTAGTTTTCTACAACTCCACTTGTTATACATACTATCCCCACATGTTTTCTGCTCTACAACAGCAATTTTATGACTCGGATTGAACTGACAGAGAGAGAGAGAGAGTGACTGGCCCAAATTTACCCAGCTGGTTCCCATACCCAAACAAAGTGTAGAACTCCCTATGGTCTCACAATTTGTAGTCCAGCTATTATACCAAATTGGTTCAAATATATTCGCTTAATTTATTATGAGATTATCAAGTAATTTATCACCAGTTAAATGTGCAGACATTAATATATTAGCCAATTTTAAAAAAGTAGGAAAAAGATTTACATTTTCAGTTTTCTTTCCATGCCTTATTTTCTCAATCTTTTGCTAAATTTGACTTTTTTTCCTCATTTGATATCTGTACAAATTGAGAACGCAACTCTTTCAATGTTTATAATACCATGTTTTCAATGGCAAAATATAATCAGAAGACTTCTATTGACAATAACAGTGTCTGCGTGTTGATATGAATTGTGTTTGTAATATAAAGTCACCCCTTTCTGTTTCAATTCAGGGAGGAGAATTGGTAGCTGTTGTAAGAGGAGCAAATGCACCATTGTTACAGAAAACCATTCTGGAGCAGCTACAAGCAGAAAAGAGAGTCTTGGATCATGGAGCAGAAAGAGTGGTGGTAATTACAAGTCTTGCCATTTAATTATCATTAGTAGAATGTTGGGAGAGTACTTAGCCCCTCAAGTCCTGCTCTACTGCTACATCATGTGGTGTGATGTTCCTAGAAGGGCAAAGAATGCCAGAAGTTTATGCCAAGAGTATGTATACCCAGCAGGATCACTCAGATGTGAAGGTTATCTCAGCTGCCCAAGATAAAGAAATTGCATACTGATACTAGGCAACAGTGATACAGGAAGATGCTGGGTGGTGGGGGCAGTGGTAATCACTTCAGTGACAACAGCAAAATAATTATGGTGGACAGTTCTGCTAAGATCTTAGTCACCTTCTGGAATATGAGGCAACTTCTCAATTATTGCCCTTTTTCTATGGAATAGTATCTCCCTGGAGATCATATCGTCCCCTATGTTTCAAAAGCCATTAGCGGCTGAAGAATTGGATGTTTACATCCTTAGGTAAAAGCTTGTTGACTAAATTATTTCTTGGGTATAGGTTTTTCTTTTTAATTATTTATTATTCAAATGTTAATGTTATGGTGTTGTATTTTTACATTTATTTATTTATTTATTTATTTATTTATTAAATTTATATACCGCCCCATTCCGAGGACTATACGTAATGAGTAGGTTTATAAGCTGATCAGAGACAGTCACTGATTTGAACACCATATGGTATTAGCCAAATAAATAAGTAACAGAGGAATGGTGACCTTTGAGAGAAATGGAGTTCCTTGAAAAAGTATTCTTCTTGTTTAGAAAAATAGTGGTATTTTTAATAGTGGCTGGTATTGAAGCTATAGTTCCTAGGGATCATGGGATAGGAACGCTTGAATTCTGGTAGTAGTTCAGAATGTTGGATTGAAGTCTGTCTGAGTGCTTAAATTAAAATTAAATTAAAATTAATTAATTAAATTTAGCATGGTTGGGGATGGCGCTATTGTCCCAATGAGATCTCTAAGTCACTGCTGCTATTTGAGGTTAAGTTTGTGGCCCTGTCTAGTGAGGTAATTACTTCAGCTTGTCACTAAAGTCAGTACATTTTACAGTAAATATATGAAATATTTGCATTCTGTAGGGGAGAAAAGTCACCAATTATTACTAAAAATAGCTGCAATTGATTGCTGAGAAAACAATGTTTGCTTTCTAATACATTCTATAATTTGCAATATTTTACATTATGAGGCTAGATTCATGATGAAGCCCTCCCTAAACAAGAAGAAAGTGCTACTGTTGAAGAGGGGATGGAAGAAGACAGTGAGAATGAAGAAGCAGGTATGTTGGTCTAACTTACACAAAAACATAATCATCATTGTCGTTAAAATGCTGCCTAGTTAAGCAGAATTTTAGATACTTCAGGTTCCATCAATATTCTTGCCCCCACACAGTATCCTCCAGATGTGTGTTACATGCTGGCTGGAAATCATAAATGTTGCAGTCAAGCCTGCTTAGAAAATATGGAAAAAGTCATTTTTACATAGCATTATTATTTCTCTCAGGGATCATACATAACAAAAGAAATAGTTTTGCATTGTCAGTTAAGTATTATTTCATCTGAGCTTTGAATGCTTTATACAAGTTTTTCATTCAATTGTGTATCTTGACTGAAAAGCTAAAAATTAGTTTCATAGCAAGGGAATATCTTGTATTTGTTATTATCTTATTGTCTATATTGTGCAACTCTCTTACAGACAACCTGAATCAGAGATTTTCAGCAGAAGTGAACTGATGGTGCAGTTTTGCAGACCTAATAGAATCCAGTAATGAATCAAATTTGCTTAATAGAACATAATTGTTATAACTAATCTCATAGCAGCTTGGCTTTGTCAGTGGAACTAAATTTTTAACTAATTTTCTAGCATTATTCTCACAGGGTCTAAAATATTGGTCAAAATATAAATTTACAATATTTAACTATCATAATAGTTGTGAAGTCATTGGTGCTCTCTGAACTTGGTTGTTGTCTTGCACATATTTTATTATCCAATTAAGTAACATCATCAGTACTAGTAAGTATGGAATTTACTCCCAGTTTATATACAATAGCTTGCCCTGCCAATGTTGGTAGTGGGTACCTTGATGGTTTCTTGATTAGGGTATTGTTTTTCAAGCCAAAGTTGGTCAACTGAAGCTGTCCCAGTCCTGTCTCAGTACCTGGAGGCGGTGTGGGTCTGGATGGGGATAAAACCATCTTCAATCCCTCCAGACTGTAGCTGCAGGTATTGAAGCCACCTAATTCCAGGATATTCCATCTTTGATCGTTCAGAGGTGATGCACCGCCTGGGTGTGTCCATGAACTCATAGCTCCTGTTCAGTGAGAAGCTGACAGCTGCGGAAAGGAAGGCCTTTGCACTTCTTTATCCTGTGTGCCAGTTATACTTTTTTTCTGGATCAGGAGGCCCAATCAGATAATCAATCATGCCCTAGTCACCTCATGGCTCAACTACTATAATGTGTTCTACATGGGGCTGCCCTTGAAGGCTACTCAGAAGCTTCAATAATGGTCCAGAATGCTCTCCTGTGAACAGTGATGGGTATGCCTTGGTTTGCTCATATGACACCTCTGCTCTGCAAACTGGTTTCCAATTTACTTTCACTGCAATTCAAGATGCTGGTTATGACTTATAAAGTCTTACATGGAATGGGGCTTGGTTACCACTGCCTATTTTCCATGGTACCTACCTAGCCAAATTGGCCTGACAGGGTCGTCATGCTTCAGGTTTCTTTGAAGAAACAATGCAATATATTGGGATCCAGGAAATGTACCTTCTTTGTCTCAGTTTCTGCGCCGTCCACCCTGCTGGCATTCCAGAAGACCATACACTTTGTTGTTTTCCTAAGCTATGGAGTAGAGTGGTTAGAGCCTGCTCCACTGGATGTTAGATATTGGTAGAAAGTTTTGGAGTGTCTGCCAGGTTTGCCATCTTGTTCTTCTTTATTAAAAATATAAAGTAGTTTGATTTTGTTGTACAGGTAGTCCTCGACTTACGACCACAATTGAGCTCAAAATTTCTGTTGCTAAGCAAAGCAGTTGTTAAGTGAGTTTTGTCCCATTTTATGACCTTTTTTGCCAAAGTTGTTAAGAGAATCACTGTAGTTATTAAGTGAATTATGCGGTCATTAAGAGAACCTGCGCCTTCCACCCTCCAGAACACCATTGATTTTGTTTGTCAGATGCTGGCCTTAAAAATGATGATCCCATGAACTCGGAACAATGCAATTGTCATAAATATATGCCAGTTGCCAAGCGCCCAAATGTTGGTCACATGACCAGGGGGATGCTGCAACAGTCATAAGCATGAAAGCCAGTCATAAGTCACTTTTTTCGATTCTGTTGTAATTTCAATAGTCACTAAACAAATGATTTTTAATCAACCACTACCTGGATGTGATTTCTTATTATATTGTTATATAATACAATAAGTAAACAATAAACAAGTACAAATGATTTATGCATGTGTTTTTCTTGTCAACATTTTTCATTTATTGTTATATTATGCTATACTGTATATGATGCTATATTACATCAACAACCAGAGAGAATACAAATGATCATTTATTAATTCCAAAGCCAGCAGATTACAATGAGTTACTGGTCTCCTACATCCAGAATGCCTAGTATAAAAGCTACAAGATTACATTGCTCTTATACGGAACTTTCATTAAATATAGTTTCAATATGCCTGTATATCAGTAGAAGATCCTAACTATGGATATGAGTATGCCAGGAAAACATAAAAAGGGAATGTAGTGGAATGAGGTATTTAAGTAGTGTGTGTGTGAGAAAACAAGAGCTGAGGTCAAGAGTAACCAAGAATGATTGGGTGAATGTGGATTAATTCCCAAAGTGAGTAACCAGTACAAAAGAAAATGTTAAGGTGGGTTGGTAAAGATCTGAATCATAAAAGAAAACATATGAAATAGGAGTGAATCGGTTGAGAAAGAGATCAAGTGACAGCAGTGTGAAATACAGAAAACAAATAGTCTTATATAGATACCATTTTGTATTCATAACAAGGACTCCTAAAGCAGTATACATACTGAAAAAGACAATTGAATAGAATACAAGGAAAAAGAATATTTTTAAAATGTTTGTTGCTTGCTGAATTTGCTATAAACATTTGCATAAATAGTGATTTATGTTTATGCACGTGTATATAAATTTAAAATGTGCCAATATATTAATTATGGCATTGTTTCAGTCCATTCCCATTCTGAGAAATAACTGAAATTGAAGTCCATTGAAAGCAATGGGATATATTTTGAGACAATTTTAAGTACAGGGTGGCATCCTGACATTGTTTGACGTTATCCCTAAGGGAGACAGAATAGGCTTTTGTTGCCCAAGATGTGCCCCTTCTATTGCATGCATCTTTAGGTACCGTACTACCGCACTGCAAAAACCGTCTTTCAAAATGCCTTAACGGCTATCTATGCTGGATTGACACCGGTAAATTTCACCCAAGCCCTTGCATCTTTCGTTGCTGCCAGAAGAGGGTGCTATATAAACAAGGCTCGGTTGAGATGCGTCAGAGCGGACGCTTTAAGAAAGTGCCGGGGAAACAGTTTCTTCGACTTCGGGCGGAAGTGAAGCCTGGACAGGGGACGGGGGTGTGGCAGCCGCTGCCGCTTCCACAACCACCGAGTGTCAAAAAGGGGTTCCTGGGAAAGCGGTTGGGTAAGTCCGCTTTCTTCTCTGCGCGTTAAAGGACAGGGAACCGGAGGGCTCGCTGTCGCGTTAAAGGACAGGGAGCTTTGGCTGGAGGGGGGACCCGAGTCTTTCTCCCGAGAGTAGGAGCTACCTGTCGGTAACCGGGGCACCCCGGGAAACCGAGCCTTCCACGTAAAGCAGTGGACCTTCCTTTAAAGCGGCTGGAAGCGCCGCGGTCGGTGTCGCTCTTTGTTATGTATCGCATGTATTATTATTATTTTTTCCCCTTGCAGCCTTTTAATCCTTCCTTGGATGGTTTACGCGGCGTTGATGCTGTAATCGTGGTTTCCTGCACTCGGCGGGGGTTTAGATTGAATGGCCTCCGAAGTCCACGCCGAGCCCTTATGCTCTGTAGTGAAATGATTCTTGTAAAATCTGATGTTTGTAAAACGCGGTGAAGGAATATCTGTTCACTTGAGCGTCTTTAAATCTCTTAAGTATCGGAAGGAGGCAATAGCCAGCCGCTTCCGGAAAACAAAATCTTGCCAAATAAACTGCAGGGGGTTGTAAACTGGCAGCCTCTGAGAATCTGGCAAGATTGAATGGGAAACTATGAAAAAGGTGGGAGTACTTATCCTAAAGTATTGAAATACCTGCTACTGATCTGGCTGAACTTTTACGAAGTATCTTTGAGAAATCCTAGAGAACAGAAGATGTGTCAGGCAAATTGATGGGAGGGAGGGATTTTTGTATCTTTAGAAAGGGGAAAAAGAAGGATTTGGGGAACTACAGATCTGTCAGTATGATATCAGTATTTGGGAAGATTATCCTTACTTTTTTTTTTAATGTGGCAGCTTCCTACATAGATTGTGCAGATACCGTAGGCATAGTATATATTGATTTCAACAGAATATTTAGCGAATTATCTATGACATTCTGATTTGTAAGCTGTTGAAAGTTAGACTTGATGGTAGTGGGTTTACAATAGTGTTCAAAGAGTAGTCATTAATGGTTCTTTGATAAAGTTCTTTGATAAAGTGGAATGAATTATGGAGTGCAAACCTTTTTTTTTTGGGTTGAGTTTTGGCCATTAGAGTCACTATTTTGTAGTGGTTCAATTCCTTTGGAATAAAACATAGTTTTAATCAGCTGTGGATGGAAGGAGAGTTCATCCCAGTGGTGCTCTCTTGTATTGTGTCTTAGGGTTAGCTTCTCCTTCTGGTTTTCAACTACATTGGTAGAGACCTCAGGACATAATATTAATACATCAATGATATCCAATGTTATAGTGGTACCTAAGACTATGCTGGAGATGCTGTTGATGTTGTGCTGGTGTCCCTGGTGTCTGTTAAGATCTGTCAGTCCTTCAAGATAGGCCAGGTCAAGAAACGGACATCGCAAGGATTTCAAAAAAGTGATCTTTTTTATAGCATATAGTAATAGATCCTTGAAAGCCTCTCTTTCTCTCATCGATCACCAAACAAAATCAAGATGGGATTATTTTGAATTACTTTCTCTCACTAGCTTCACTGTTGCTTTTTTTTATAGGCAGACTATGTCCCACTTTGATTTTACTATGGAGGATGCTCAAAACTGAGTTCTTTTCCATTGATTGTTCAAATGCCATTTGGGTTTGAAGGCATCGGTGAATAAATATTTTCTTCTACTTTTTATTTATTTTTACTGTGGCTGTTTTATTATTTTGTTTATCATGGATATTTTATTGTTTACATGTTTTATATGCTGCAACATTGCTATTCACTAAAAATCTTATAAGATTTGGCGATATAAAAGGTAAAAGAACAAATGAAGCACTCCACTTTTGCCCAGGCCCACTGATATTTCATCTGAAACCACTGCTGTGGGTGTAGTATCACAGCTGACTTCTGGATATTAGCGCATATCTGATTCATAATATGTATGGGCTTTACTATTACTATTCTACAATTTGCACTTTGTAGAAGTACTGACCTTTTATCTTAATTAGAGGTGCCATAAATGATCAATTGTTTCTATATTGTTAATTATAGGCTAAGCCAATTAAAGATTGATGAGCAGAAACATTTTAAACTTTCTATCAACTGGCTGATTAATATTGCTGGAAATAGGAAAGATGGAAGAAGCTTTCAAAACTGGGACTCAAAGCCTTGATCCAGATCAAGGCTGTTTCTCTATGATGGATGAATCCAGTCAACAAGAAGCCCCTTCTCCCAAATTGTCTATTACTGAATTGAGCAAAGAGTTAGAATCAAAGAGTGAGCTGGTAAGTTGTAGCTATCTATTACTACCGTATTTGCAGAACAGATCTTATTTGAAGACCACTTTGCATTGGGGAGGGGGTTTCTGTTCTGTTGTCTACTTTTATATTACAATATGTAAAATGCTCATACTTGGTTCATAAGTGTTCATAATAATCAAGAATATTTTTTATTTGAATAATTCACGTTTTTGTTATTCATTGCTTTTTAATGTTGCTGGTTCTTTAAACATTTGGATCAAACCATGAGTAGACAGCCATGCACAGAAACATAGGTACAGACATACATACACACACATACACACACAGAATGCTATGTATGTAACTGAGCTTTCCTGCCATGGCTATTTGAAATGTGATATTGCATATACATACTGCCCGTATGTGTTTCATATAACAGAGCATAAAGAAGTTGTAAATAGCCATCCATGTGAAGAGTAGTCTTGGTTCATAACCTGATAATTTTTTGAAAAAATATTAGTCTGTGTTCATATGACATGCTACACCACGCTTTGTTTAAGTATAGTTTGTTGTCTAAATTGTCATCCTTTCAGATATGATTTTCCTTTCTTTTCTTTATTTTTTTGACTTTTTTTGATTTTATTCCAGTCACTGTTGACTGCTGACAATGTCCTGGACTCTTCCCTACTGTTTTCTGGAAGTGGTTTCCCATTGCTTTGTTCCTAGGACTGAGAAAGAGTGACCGGCCCAAAGTCACTCAGCTAACTTCCTGCCTAAGGCGGGAATAGAATTCATGGTCTCGCAATATCTAGCCTGCTACCTTAACCACTGCATCAGATGGCACTTTCAGAGAATATCTTAAACCATAATTCATTCACACAAGACATGTCCAAAGCAAGTAGCAAAATGACTGAATGATGTGTGAACCTACCTTTAAAAAGGCAAATGAAGAGGGCTTTAGAGTGCTGCATAAATACAGCTAGTCCTCAACTTACAACCATTTGTTTAGTGACTTACAAAGGCACTTTAAAAAGTGACTTATGACCATTTTTCATACTTACAACCATTGCGGCATCCCTATGGTCACATAGTAAAAATTCAGACACTTGGCAACTGATTCATATTTATGATAATCGCAGTTCCTGAGGTCATATAATCACCTTTTGTGACCTGATAAACAAAGGCAGTGGGGAAGCCAGATTCACTTAATGACAGTGTTACTAACTTAACAGCTGTAGTGATTAACAATTGTGGCAAGAAAGGTTGTAAAAATGGGGAAAAACTCAACAAATATCTCAATTAGCAACAGAAATTCTGGGCTCAATTTTGGTCATAAGTCGAGGACTACCTGTAAAATTCAGAAGTTGCCTATACCATTCCTTGGCTTAGATTTTTATTCATATGTTTTTGAAAGCTTTCTTTAGGAAGTGTCAGTTTTATAATGAGAACAGTATTAGGAGTATGATGAATTGTGTTCTGAAAAGTTAACAACTTACATCCTGATAGTAAAATTTAAAGATTTTTTTTTCATTTCTTCATCTAGATTGACGACAAAGAATTTGATATTCCTCAAGTTGATACTCCTCCAACATTAGAAAGTATTTTAAATGAAGTAAGTTGCCAAGTGTGGCATCCATTTCCCTTTCACTTTTTCTGCCACAAAAATAGAAAACAGATAGGCAAGCTTCTCAAACGTTTGCTTCTTTACTTCCTAGATTAGAATACAATGCTATGACCAAACTATTTTAGTAAATGAAAACAGGACCCTTAAAAGATGCACACTAATTTAATAAGGATTGCATTTATTTATGTTTTCTGTTTGTCTTTTTTCCTCCCGAAATGTACTGTTTGATAAGCAAGTCCTGTATTTATGCCCTATCTTCAGCAAAGTGGTTTATGTGTGCCTGGGAAATATAAACATTCCCAAACCTGATATAATCAATACTAGCCTAAATAACACTATTACTGTACTGGAGTATAGATATAGATTTAAAGAAAATTATATATTATTTCTTTTAGACTGATGATGAAGAAGAGCCATTTGTTCTTGAGGATCCTTCTCTTCTGAACATTGATAACATTGATACTCATTCTTATGATACTTCTTCAGTAGCAAGCTCTGATAGTGGAGATAAATCACACCTTAAAAGGTAACTGTTTGCAGATTAATTGGAAACTTTGAGAAACAGAATTGTGGAAATTATGAGTACTGACTTGGATTCTAGATTAGATTATGAGCAACTATTGCATCATAATTATTCTTTTAAACACATACAGAAGGGCCGAATATATTCACTCCCATGTATGTCACTGTGATTATGTAGGTGTAATTTGAGAGGTATTACAGAGATTCTGTTGTTTCAGCATGATTTAAAAAAAAACAAATGTAGACTATGTCAAACTGTTGTAAGCTATAGTATTGGTTCATTTTGCAAATAAAATAACATGCTGTTCTAATTTTATTATTTATATAGAAAGAAGAAACTCCGTGATTCTTTCTCCATCCATGGCTCAGTTATACGGCTGTCACTTTTGAAGGGTATTTCTACCCAAATAGTATCTGCAGCAGTAAGTTCCTTTTGTCTCTTTCTTTATGCTTGCTCTTTGTGGCAAAAAAACATCAATAATACACTAACTTGGAGTAAAATAATTTCCTTTTTAATGCAAGTCTTGGGATTTTATAGTCTTACTGTTGTGGCAAAATTGAGCTACTATCAATGGAATAAACAACACTTTACAAAAACAAAAACAAAGTAAAAGACAGTTTCATTTACATCATTATTTTTTGCTTTCCAAAACAGAAGTTATTCTTAGTGATTTTGGCAGAGATACTTTACTGTTACACAACATTCTAGGTAATCTATGCTCAGATAAAGTTATTTCTTCTGCACAGTCTTTTGTCCTCCTGAAATTGATGGGACCAGAGAGGAGGATTAACTGAAAACTGTAGTTCAAAGAAGCAACACATTTTAATTGGGAGGACAGTAATTTACTTCCGTCTAGAATAGCTATGATTAGATCATGATTCTTGGAAAAGAGGCTGATTAAGCATCTTGCACCTCCTAGTTGCATGACTAAAGCAATATTTTTGACATTTTTAAAACCTGTAACCATTGAAGATGGCTCATCCTGCAGGTTCAGCTCTAAAGAAAAAAATTGAACAGTTATATGGTCAGAGAGAGTAGACTTGAGAAGGCAGATTGGTAAACCTCAGATAAATTACTTGATATGAAGATACTTTATTTTCATGCTAAGCCTCATGATCCCCTAATCCATAAATAATCCAGAAAATTGTTTTGGTGTGTTGATTAATATCTCAATAGCTAAAGTTTTTTTTTTATTTCTAACTAGACAATTGCATCAAATACATTGTCCTTATTTTGTGTTGCTAAAATAAAGGCTGGTACCAGGGATGATTTTAATATGTGAGACTTGTTCAGTTTTTTCCTAGCCTCAGGAGACTTCAAATATGTATAATTTGTTCCAGACTGGTTGATAGATTTGGGAATTCAGATTAAAAAAATAAAGTGGATCCTGCAAGTCTAGTTATATCATTTTCACTATTCTGCTTTTTTAAAACAATTGCTAATCTTTGCACTCTCTGTTTTTTGTTATTGTTGTAGGCCAAAGTGGATGCAGGTTTACCCACTGCAATTGTAAGTTTGAAAAGAATTTTAGAATTCTTTATGCTTGGTATTTATTTAATTTTTTCCCTTTTAATTAATCATTTCTTGGAGATTGCCTGGATCGGTTCCTGCAGTTTTCTTGGCAAGGTTTTTCAGAAGTTGTTTATATTGCCTCCTCTTCAGAGCTGAGAGAAAGTGACCGGCTCAAGGTCACCAATCTGGCTTTGTGCATAAGACAGGATTGGAACTCAGTCTCCCAGTTTCTAGCCTGACACCTTAACCCAGGGGTGTCAACTCGATTTCATTGAGGGCTGTGTTTGACCTAGGGGGGCTGGGGTAGGCATGGCCAGGGCGGGAGTGGCCAGCTTGATGTCACTCATGTCAGGGGCGCCTGTGATGGTCCGCTTGCTCTGCCAGCGAAAACAGGCTGCCGAGCTCTGTTTTTGGCTGTGACGGCCTCCTGCAGCCCTCTGCCAGCGAAAACTGAGTCTGGTAGGACCACTTGCAACCCACCCAAGCTCCACTTTCACTTGCAGAGACACTGTGGGCCACTCCTTTGCTGTTTCCAGTATGGTCCCGCTAGCCAGATCTAAGCACCCTGTGGGCTGGATCCGGCCCACGGGCCTTGAGTATGATACCCCTGCCTTAACCACTACATCGAATTGGCTCTCGTTTTGGAATGCCTAATATAAAGTATCTTTGATTTAGCTGATGTTGAATCTTTATGTTCCTCCCCCCTCTCCCCCCCAGATTTATTGCTTCTAGAATCATTCCTACTTATGGCTTTTAATAGTCATGGATTGTTTAAACTACATCGAGTATATATTGCTTCTCAATCTAATTGTTTTTGCTTGGTTTAGGCAGCATCAAGTCTGATAGCAGTAGGAACATCCCATGGTCTAGCTTTGATATTTGGTAAGTATGAGTCCCTGCTAATACTTGAAGCTTACACACTGAAGCACAAATAAAATCCTTGTTTTAGTCTTAAGTATGTTTTGCACTGTCTTTAAGGTTAATTTATTATTGAGTGGTATATCATGCAACTGCAGACATTTGAGTATAGTACAGTTAATTATGGGTAACCATGTCATAGGGAACAGAACACACATACACATAAATTAGTATGGTCAATTATCTGGATCTTGAGTTTAATAGAAAATGCTACAGATAAGTAATATCTTATTAAAAGATTTCTTGGTAACCAGGATTAAAAATAAGCATATGTTGAAATAAGAGGTGGCTTTGAGCCATTGCTTCCATTAGTGACCCTGAAGCTGTCTTGTTTGGGATGCATTATTTTCGTTATCTTACAAATATACTGAAGTCTCCATGCCTCAGAAAAACTGATTTCAAGAGATCTGTTAGTGTCCAGAGATATTTTACTGGAAATAACAGGATATGGTTACTGTCTATTTTTTTGCCATAATTATTTTTGGCATTTCTCTTTCAACCTTTTTCCTTATGGACTGAGAAGGCAAAGGTATAGTATAATGCATTTTGCATGTAATCTGCATGAACGGCTACACTAGTTAAGCTGTAATATATATAGTAGTGCTCTGAAATTAAGATATTGTAACAGACTATAAAGGGATGTTATAGATATATGTGTACTTCTATTTTTTTTCTTCCAGCAGTTGGTAGTGAAGCTATTTTAACCATTGTCTGAATTCTGCATTTTTAAACAGTTCAAATTCTTACAGCAATACCTGGTTTAAAACATTTATTGGCAATAAGTTGATCCTCTAATAGCCCATGTACTTTAAAAAAAAAGATTTAGTTAGATTTTTCCAGCTGACCCATCCCAAAGTGTAATTTTTCCATAAGGATAAGGAACAAATTATACTTTTCTCCCAGCATCTTTCAAATATGTTTTGCAGCCTTCAAATTTGAAATCATAATTTTAGGGTTTTTTTTAAAAAAAATCAAGTAAAATACCATTTTTACTGATTTCTGTAAATATATTAGTGGACTCAGAAAGTATATGAAGTCTATGAAATATCCTTTTAATTCATACTTTTGTATGAAATATACAATTAATTTAACAGTCTGAGAGAGACAGATTGGTTTGGCAATTAAGACTAGAAGCCAGGAGACTGTGAGTTCTAGTCCTTCCGTAGGCAGGAAGCTAGCTGGGTGACTTTAGGCCAGTCTTTCTCTATCCCAGCACACAACATCAAGCTCAGGTGACAATTCCTGTTGCAACCAGTGAAATATAAGGTAATAAAGCCCATCTTTTGAAGATTTCTGACAGATGAAGAAATAATTTCACTTCTAATAAACTGGTTGTGGGATTGGACTGCCACATAATACATTTAATAATAAAAAATAAGGAAATCCATTGCACTACTCTATACAAGTAGTCCTCAATGTATGACCGCAATCAAGCCCAAAATTTCTGTTGCTAAGCGAGACAGTTAAGTGAATTTAGCCCCATTTTATTACCTTTCTTGCCATAGTTGTTAAGTGAATCACTTTAGCTGTTAATTTAAGAACACAGTTGTTAAATGACTCTGCCTTCCCCATTGACAAAATGTGATTACATGACCCGGGGATACTGCAATCGTCATAACTATGAGTCGGTTGCCAAGCATCTGAATTTTGATCACATGACCATGGGGAAGTGTGAAAAACTATCATAAATCACTTTTTTCAGTGCTGTTGTAACTTCAGTCATTAAATGAACTATTGTAAGTGAAGGACTACCTGTGTTAAAGAGCTTTTCAGCATCCACTAAAATTACCACTTCTGATCCAGTTTTTAAACTATATTTCTAACTTATTGGCTAGTTATCTGATATCCAAAGTTTGTTGTACTTTTATAAAAGCAAATAGTATAGAAAAGATAATAAAAATAGTATTATTTAAAGTTTATGTCAGTAATATTTAGCAACTTATTTTAAAAAGATATCAAGCCATAGTGTATAAAGCCTATAAATGGAAAAATACCTTTTAGTATAGTATAGGGTATTCCACAACAAATATTCTGGAAGGGATGTATTACAGAAACTCATGGTGGCCTATCACCTGCTCAAGTATATGAAAAGTATTCTCTTAAGAAAAAAACAAAACAGGTCCTGTCCAATCTACATTTCTTTAGCCTCTGAATCAAAACTTTTCTTCACTCCTGGAATCCAGGGACAAACTGTTCAAAAAAGAAAATAAAAATTAATTGCAGTCAAATGAGCTCATTATTTATGCATACAGTACTCATTTCTTCCTGACTATCTATTTCCTTTTGATATTATTTCAATACTTGCAGTGCGTTATTGGTCAGAATCTGCAAATTGGATAATTGTTTTTTTTCATAAGAATTGATAACTAAAGTCTAAGGCATTTAACATTTTCTGATCCAGAGAATCAAATATTTTCTTCTTTCCTATCAAGTCTGTTTCACTTGATCAACTGCAGTTTTCATCTGCTGAGATTCAGTTCTAAAAGGTGAAATCAGAAAAGCAAGATCTTTTAAAGTAAAGCAATTCTACAGAATTTTCTTTCTTTCCTAATGGCTCTCTTATAGACCAGAAATGAATTTAGCTTTTTCTATAACAGCTTCTGTGACTTCAGGAGCAGCTATTACCTCTTGGCTATAAAGGAGTAAGAATTCCTACTTTTGCTTGGCTTCTCAACTTTGCATCTGTAATTTATCACTACAGAACAATAATTTAAACCAAGAAAAATAAGATAAATTAAAAGGAATCAAAAGTTGAGGAAATAATTTCTTGTAGAGAATGTAGAATTATAAATAAAAACAAATTTGTTCTTTGTAGCCTTTTTATTGTAACTTACTCACAGGTTTTCCAAGATGTAGATGTCAATATTGGCATTTTTATATCTTTTTTCTGGAAACCCTAAAAAAAGTTCTGATGCTTAGTTTATAAAGCAGGTAGAGACTAAAATGTATGTCTTGTGTGATGGTTGTGAGCATGTAAGACTTGTGTGCTGTGTATTTAATTTCTGATGGTTGAAGTGTTTTGTCTTTTAACTGTAAATTGCCCTCAATTCTTTTAATTACATTTTGGTGTTAGTAATTACAGCAAAATAAAACTTAGCTTTGCATTTGAGGTTCTATATACTTGCAGAGGAGCTGACTGTAAGGTAACACCTGCAGTGCTCCTGTTCAATCAGCTTGTATTCTCCTGTGGATTTATTTTTGTCTGATGATGGTGCCATTTTAGATTTAAGTATTAAGACCTGTATATGCATGCCTGATCTTTATTGAGTCTAAAGTACATAGTGTTGCACATAAATAATGCATTAGTAAATCTTTTTATGATACTTCATCTTTCATGCAATTTCATTGATAAAATTGGATACATCTAATATGTATCTAAAATTGGATACATCTAATACATCTAGGTCAATGGCAAATTTAGAAAGATACAGTATCTTTTTAACTTTAAGATTGAAAGAGATTAGACATTAAAACAATATATCTGATGGGCACCATAATTAATGGTTTTAAAAAATATGCAGCAAATCCAGGAAAAACAAGTCACTCTCCACCTTCCTCCCCATCTGTCTTCCTACTGAGTGTGTCTCACAGGATGACTGGAGCAGTTGTCATCCGAAATTATTCTTGAAGCTCAATTGAAATATATTTAAAAACAATTTCATGCAAAACTGTCTAGAGCTGATCATCTACTGTTGGCTTCTGACCTGTAGCCAACAGTAGATGTTAATTAACCTAACGTCAAAAGGTGGATTTTTCAAAAGTATTTGAATTACTGCACAGATTAAAAGGCTAGGATTATTTTTTTCTCACACCGATTTATATATTATATTCTTGTTATAGCTGGATGGCTTTCGTCTTTACAGTGTGTAATGAAGGGGAAGGTTTGTTCTCCGAGCTTGTGGGTTGATTTCTTAATGTTTCATTACCAGGTTAGGTAACATTTTCAGTGAAGTTTAGGGGATGTCAATGTCAGTGTGCTTCTGTTCACCTTCATCCTACACCCAAGCTACAGATATTCACCACTATTACAAACAGTGTACAATGTTTGCTCTCACTTTTTACCTTCCGCAAATGCTTCTTTCACTTTAAAGTTCATGCCCAGTTTAGACATCGCTAGAAACTATGATTATGCAAGCCAGAAAAGTAAAGGGAAATTATGAAATCTTATAGCATATTGTCAAAATGTTGAAGGTTGCTTCAGCACTTTTCTCCCAGGAGCCTATCTGACCAATAGACCAAAGGGTGAAAGAGAGATTGAAGGAAGATCTTCATATGCTGGCCCTATGCCTATTTCTAACCTGGCCTATTGTTAGTGAAATTAGCTTCTGTTGTCATGAGGCAGAGTCTCTTGCTTCCCTTTCTTCAAGATGCAGTTTAGACAGAAGCAGAACCCTCCTATTCTCTACCAACCAAGACATTTATGTTATGAGCATTTTTTAATATAGTTGCCTTGGATGGAGAATCTGAGCTTAACCCTATTATCAGTGGGACTCTCTGCTATTTAGTTTCTCAGTATTCTTCCAGTACCCTGCTTATCTTTTGTTCTAATCTAGGCTTCCCAAGATCATGAAGCAGACTCCTTGTCCCGATGAAACCTCTCTTATTTAGGTTAAAGGGAATTCCTGTCCAGTAAAGTCCCGGCAAACAGTCTTTCATGAGATTTCACAACTGCAGACTTGGAGAGTTGCCAGGTCGATATCTTCCAAACACCATGCTGTAGCAGCAATTACTTGGCAAGAAGTCAGGAATAGATCTTCACCCTAATGAATTGAACTAATTGTCTCCTGCAAACACCATTCCCCTTTCACTCCTCTTTTATTCCCAATGGCAGGGGCCATTCATCGTCCACCTGAGCCTTTACTCTCGAGTCGACCTTTGTTCCTTAACTGTTCTCTTCTCCTGGCAGCTCTGCGCATGCACACACTGGGAACAGGCTCCAGCTGTTCTTCTGCCCCACTGATTTCTGACTCTGAAGGCAGCTGATAACTGTCAGATGGACTGGTTTGCAGAGCACTCGTCGGAGCCTTTCCCAGACTCCATGACTGGCCCATGTTCCTCCCCAACCCCCTCACGGTCCGAATCTGCCACCAGCTCCGCTGGTTGCTGGTGAGCCACAACACGTTTAACAGCACATCCTGTTATTCCTGGTGAATTCAAATCTGCAACAACAAACCGTGATTTGAATAACTGAGCATGTCTTTAAATTGAGCCAATTCAATTTGTGTGGATTTACTCTTTTCACAGTTTGAAATGTTAATTGATTACATAGTTTATGATTCTTTCCCTCTTGTTAAACAAATTTATATTCTGTTTAGATCCTAACCAAGCTCTTCGGCTTTGCCTGGGCAACACTGCTGTTGGTGCACAGTATGGGGCTATATCTGCTCTTAGCATCAACAGTGACTGTTCGAGACTTCTGTGTGGCTTTGCAAAAGGACAGGTAATAATTTATATGCATTACACTTAAATAGATACACATAGTCCCAGATAAAGGGATTGTGAAGGATTACAGAATCAATTTGATTATACAGAAGGATGATTTTCAATATATAGTTTGTCATTCATCAACATTTAAAAAATGCTTCCCACTGTTCTTTCTATTGTATCTATCATATGCTTTATTATAGAATTCTCTGAAAAGAAATAAAAGGGATGATTTTATTCAGTAATTTCTAGTTTCATTAGTTTCATCCATAGATGGCTTGGAAGATGTCTTACAGTTTTCATATTTTAATAGTAAAGAGTGGTATTACAGAAAGTTAATATTTTACTTATAGATTACAATGTGGGATCTGGCCAGTGGAAAACTGTTACGATCAATAATAGATGCACATCCTCCAGGAACTGCAATTTTGCACATTAAGGTAATTGTTCTGTCTTGTAAACTATATATGTAGCACTAAAAAGGTTATGGAGATTAGACTTTTTTGACTAAAATAAACCCTGTTCAGTTACAACAGCTGATATAGTTCTAATTTTAGGATGAATTCTATTATTGTAGTTGGCATCACAGGTACATGCTTAGTATAAGGGAAAAGTCACATTGGGAGAAATGGAAAGAAAATATGTAGGCTTTATAAAGAATTGAGGAAAATAATATTTTCTTTAGTTTACAGATGATCCAACTCTCGCAATCTGCAATGACAGTGGTGGTTCAGTATTTGAACTGTCATTCAAGTAAGAATATCTGATTCTATTATAGCATTATTTAGTTATTTGATTATTAGATTTAGCCATCTAACTCAACAGTGACTATTGGCAACATAAACAACCATGGTACTTAAAAGTGAAACAAAAATCAAAATGTTCAGAACAGAAGAGAATAAATATATTCCATAGCAAACGGATGTAATACAATCTGGGTGGACATACCTCAACCTATTTCATACATTGAGGAAGAAGTTAGATTTTTAAAGTTCACTTAAGGGTCAAGACAATTCAAAATCTCTTTGGAGATGGTTGTTCCAGTGGTGCTGTTAGAGAGAAGGAATCATTCTTCCTGGGTCCCATCAGATGACATTATCTTGATGCCCCTGAGACTGATGTACAGGGAGAGGCTACACAAGGGCAATCTGATCCAAGGCACTTGCAAAAGCCCTTTTTAGGCATAAATAAAAAGTCTCATTCAGACTGCCTGTCAAGCCTTCAGGAATATCCCAAAGCTTCCTCTGAAATCTTCAGATCTTGGGATGGACTGATCTAATAGATCTCTGGAGGGGAATGGTACCTTTGTATATGAAAAGCAGTCTGAAACGCAAGCAGAGAATAACCATGACCAAAGACTGATGACTTTCACCTTCAAATTGTGTCACAATTATCCTAAGACCAAAAAACCCCAGATCTGTGCTTGCTTCTGTGAGTCAGGCCCTTGACGACTTGGCTCAGATCCATGGTTGCCATGGCAGCCACGGACTCCTGAGCCACTCCAGCTTGTACATCATATAAGGGCAAGTTAAAATCTCCAGAACTATTAGACTCCATTGCCCAGTGACAGCCAAGCATCTCAGGCAGGCAAGTCAGGGTGCAAAAGGAAGGCTGGTACAACAGCAACAAAACCAGCTGTTTCCCAGAGGCCAACTTTAGCCATTGGGTCTCACATCTGGCTGTCCAGTTGCCTTTTGAAAAAGCAGCTCTGGGACAACCATGACCTGGTGACTGAGAATCTCCATAGACACTTAAATTTTGATTGCAGTGTGTATATTATTTGGCAAAACAATGTTTCCTTTACTACTTTTATTTTTCTCAATAATTATCTACTGTGTCATTGTTCATAAGATCAGATGTAGTGCTATCATATAAAAAGTAACTGCAGAAGGAAAAATTATCATATTAATTGCAGGACTCAGACACAATTTTTCCTATCGCTCCTGGGATCACATCTACCCTATTTAAATCGTGTGGCTTATACATTTTTTTAAAAAATGCTACATTTAAATAATTTGCTGTATGACATGCACCTAAATTTGTCCCATTTTCTGTGATTCAGGAGAGTTATGGGTGTGAGAACATGTGAATCTCACTGTTTGTTCAGTGGCTCGAAGGGAGAGGTTTGCTGCATTGAGCCTTTACATGCAAAGGCTGAGCTGAGAGACCATCCTATCACTCAATATTCTCTGCTAGCTATGGCTTCCTTAACAAAGGTAACCTACCTTCCATAAATACCCCATTTAAAAACTAATATTTGAAAAAGATGGTAAAATGCAGACGTTAAGGATGATTTTGATATTATTATTGCTATTATTAACTACAGATTCTTGTGATTGGATTGAAGCCATCTTTGAAAGTGTGGATGACATTCCCATATGGTCGTGTGAGTAATTCTGTTGATTTTTTGCTTATTTTTAAATACTTATACTACTCCTATTCTCTCAAGAATTATAAATATTTAGTTACAAATACTGATGCTTCTCGACTTTCAACAGTTCATTTAGTGACTGTTCAAAGTTACAACCCCACTGGAAAGAATGACTTATGACCATTTTACACACAATCATTGCAGCTTCCCTGTGGTCATGTGATCAAAATTCAGACACTTGACAACTGCCTCATCTTTTTGACAGTTGAAGTGTCTTGGGATCATGTGATTACCTTTTGTGACCTTCTGATTAGCAAAGTCAATCAGGAAACCAGACTCAATTAACAACTGTGTTACTAACTTAACAACTGCAGTGATTCACTTAACAACTGTGGCAGAAAAAGTTGTAAAATGGAGCCAATTCACCTAACAACTGTCTCTCTTAGCAACAGAAATTTTGGTTTGTAAGTCAAGGAGTACCTGTAAACATTTAAAGAGTGAAAGCTTCCATTAATATGAAGCATAAAATTCAGCAACCGTGAAATATGCAGCAATAAAAATGCTTTAAAAATAGCAATTAATTAGAAGTTCAGATAAGACCTTTACCATCTTTTTAAAAAAATAATACTGAAAGTGAAATGGGCCTCAGTAAAGGGAATTTCAGCACTTAAGTGAAGTCATTATTATTTCAGGAAAAAGTAGCTTGGAAATCTAGCTGCTATCTGAAGGTTTAGTAGAACAATATTATTATAGAATTGGCATATATAAAGAACAGAACTTGCAGGCTTGGGAAATGAATGGAGCATAACGTTTCTAACCATTCAAAACATTGAATATTAGTCTATATTCAATTGTACTGATCCTTCCACTACAATATTCTTTTTCTAGTGTGTATTTGATTTATATTGTACTCTAAGCTGATCATTATTTGATTTATATGAACATCATTTTGTGTTTGTTTTGTCCTGAGACTCCTGCAGATATCTTGATCATGTGCTAGATCCAATCTGAGTTGGTCACTAACGCTGACTCAGATTGGATCCCACAATATTATCTTGGGACACTTATATTTGTCTTCATTCGTGATCATGTGCTGCTAAGCGTACCTAAATTAATTGAAATTGGTAGGATTAGTGCATCTTCTGATGTGTTTGAGCTAATAATGTTTTAAGTTGCTAACTAAAAGTTAAAATCTAAGATATTATATACTTTAAGCTTACATTTTACTCTCAAGAAGATCTTACATTTTATACACGTGGCATTTTTTATTTCTTCTGTGCTGGTAACAATTTAATGTCTCCCCTCCCCCTGCCTTTTTTTTTTTTTTTAAAAGATGGAACCATCTAGTGTTCCATTGCTTGCCTGGTATTTTGTTGCTGCCCAAACATCTGTGAATCCAGTGCTTGCTTTCTGTCGAGGAGATGTGGTCCATTTCCTTCTGGTAAGACTCAGACTGTCCATAAAATTTGAAATTTGCTTTTGTAAATGTCTTTCTTTAAAATGAATGGAAAATAATTTTTGTGCTTGGCTCTTGAGGTGGAAATGGCTGTATTTTTAAATGAGTGTTCATATGTGGTAGTTTTATTGCAAATTAGAACGATCCTATTATTAACAAAGGTTATCGCAAGCCATAAGATTGGACTGTTGTGATATTCATGTCAAAAATGCCTAAAACAATTGTTTTCTACATGATTCAGAGTTTGCAGTACAATTTATATTTTGCATCTGTCTTTTTATTCCATTATGTAAATGTACGAAGTACTGTATAGATATCTTCAAATATATTGTAACTTTTAAGTATTGCTTGCAAAGGTTAGTAAGTTACAAAATTAATACCAAAAAATCTTTATTTGCAAAGGAAATGTCAAAAAATAATGGGATAAACTTCTCCATTAGGTAAAAAGAGATGACTCTGGAGCAATACATGTTACAAAGCAAAAGCAGCTACACTTGCATTATGATTTAATCAATTTTACAGTAAGTATTCATATTTTATACTTAAGTAGAAAACACTAGTATTTTCTAGCTTGAAAGAAAATCTGTACAGTATATCTCAAATTAAAGCGACTTGAGATGTCTGTAAAAATCAGATTGAGGATTCTTATGTTTCCTAAATAATTATTTAATAATAAATGCAATTTTTGGATACATTTTTGCCACTTATGCCATTTTCCCTGTGTTTCCAAACTCTGGTTGGCAGCAATATAACAATTTCTTATGTTCTTTATAGTAATAGAAAAGAAAAAAAAGTTTGTACAAAATCTAGAATGAAATTATATGAATATGCAAAAATACACATAATAAGCAAGGTAGCTATGCCAGCTGATAAGAATAATAAGCAAGATTGCTATGTCAGTTGGAAAGAATGTTTGGAACCTATGTTAGTGCAATACCTTTAGTAGGACGCTTTAAGTCACAAAACTGAGTGTAAACTTTTAAGCTTTCAAGAATTAAATGCTGTATAAGTTGATCTTAACTTGAGGTGGCTGATAAGTCATACATCTATATTTAGTTATATTTTTGTTGGAGCCTGAGTGTAGCTTCCTCAGTTTCTCTCAAAGGAATTAACTTCCAGTTCCCTGATCATCTTCACTGTCACCCTTTACATCCCTTCCAGTTTGTCTGAAACCCGCCCCCGTGCCCCCTATTAACTTGTAGTGCCTAGAATTCTACACACAGTGTTGGAAGCGAGGTCTTACTTCTGTAATTCTCTTGATGCAGCTTTTCTGAATCGTTTGTTGTGACATTACTGTACAACTTTCAGATCTAATTGTATAGTACTATTGTATAGTATTGTATAGTACTAATTGTATAGTACTTCACTACTTGAATACGATGGTTTGGAAGTCTTTTTTAATATACAATAACATCACTGATATAACACCAATTTCTTGTTTTTGCTTTCCTTTAGTGGATAAACTCCCATACAATTGTGCTTCTAGACAGTGTGGAAAAATTACATGTGATAGATCGTCATACACAGGAGGAACTTGAGACTGTAGAGATATCAGAAGTTCAGCTAGTATATAATAGCAGCCACTTCAAATCATTGGCAACAGGAGGCAATGTTAGCCAAGCACTGGTATGGCTCTATTTTGTTTCTATTCTGTTCTGTTCTGTTCTATTCTATTCTATTCTATTCTATTTTGTTTTTGTAGTAGTATTTTCTGAAATTTGAGGTGTCTTGTAATGTTACAGGTATAATTTACTTTTTTCTTTTTACTCTCTTTATATCATGGCTGCTATATCTGCTATGTAGTACACTCTTATTACCAGTTATAATAATAAAGGCATTACTTTTTCAAAGCATTGTACAGGAAATGGTTTTAAAATAAGTTTACATGGTAGCTGCATTTATATATTTTATAATGTATTGCTGATGTTATAGCCATTGTATCCATTATGACAAACATAACTTTTGAAAACCCTTTACCATAAAGATTAGCCCAGTTTTATTGAGCCTTATTGCTTGCATTGGCATAAAATTATCTATGCAGCTGGGAACATCCAGTCTGTAAGTGACTTTCAGATGTTAATGCAGCTGTAATATTTATTGGAATTATAAAGTTGCAGGAATATGACATGTATAACCTGACCAACGAAATCAAGCTTCACTTTATATTACTGAAATATAGCTTTGTTTTTCAGTGGATCAAGACATAGGCAGTTTATAGCTGCTACATCTTACAAAGAGGATAACAAGGGTTTCCCCCCCCCCTTTTTTTTTTTGTTCAAATATAGACTTTTAAAATTGTTTAAAGGGCCTTCAAAGTTAGAACAAATCTAATGTCTGGGGAATGGTGTTCCAAAGGGTAGGTGTCACAACAGCAAAAGGGTGTCTTCCTGTGCTGCGCCAGATGTCACTCTACAATAGATAGGATCCAGAGCGCACATCTCCTGCCAGAACTGATGAGATGAGTAAATATGATCAGAGAGAGGCAGGCCCTCAAATAACCTAGACCTGTGTCATGTATATGGCATAATTCAGTACAGAACAGTAGCTATTTTCTGGTGTAGGGTATAAATTAATGTTAAAGCTCTTGACTGTTTTATGTACCATATAACTGGCAAATTCAAAGACAGTGAGGATGAACTGCTAAAATATTTGACTTGTCTTGCTTCATTTATATTTTAAATGATTGAGTATTTATTATACCTGACTTTTACCCAATAACAATGTAAACTATGTACACCTGCATTAAATAAAAATGTTCTGTGTTTTTTAGGCACTTGTGGGTGAGAAGGCTTGCTACCAGTCAATCAGCAACTGTGGTGGTCAGATTTTTTATTTGGGTACAAAGGTAAGTTTGTCCAGGTTAATAGCAATAGCAATAGCACTTAGACTTATATACTGCTTTATAGCCCTTTACAGCCCTCTCTAAGTGGTTTACAGAGTCAGCACATTGCCCCCAACAATCTGGGTACTCATTTTAATGACCTTGGAAGGATGGAAGGTTGAGTCAATTTTAGTCTTCTTTATCAGACCTGTTAGCTCAGTAAATCACCCGTCCTTTAAATAGGCGATTTAATTCAAATACATTTTTATATGTGAATATTTCTACATAGATTTGTTCAGTTCAGGTAACACAGCAAGCTTGAATTAAGCAAAATGAATAATGATGGCATTTGAACTTTTTATTGCTTCAATTAAGCAAAATGAATAATGATGGCATTTGAACTTTTTATTGCAGCTGCTCTAGATAAGAAAAAAGGGAAAGAAGAATATATGATTATAAGACTTTGGGGGATTGTTATTGTCAGCAAAATCGTTTTTGTCAACAACTGAAAAATAGTTCAGCATAATGGACACCTTTGAGATGCATTGATTTCAGCTTCAGTAATTCCTTAGCCAAAATCGCAGACAGCTATTTAGCATATGTGTGAAAAGTTGATTCATCATCCTTTTACTACTTAAGATGCCTTAATTATTGCTAATATACTCTTAAATAAATATCTGTTACTCACCTGTTTTCCCCTCATCTGCTTTCAGTCTGTTCATGTTTTAACATTGAGGACCTGGAGGGAGGTAAGTGAGGAGAGAAAAAATAAATTACATGGCTTGATGAATAGAGCTGTCCGTGTGAAACTTTTTCAGATTAAATGTACAGATTGTTGAAAAAGATATCAGTATCCCGACTTCAGTATATCATTTTTATTAATACAACACTTTAAAGTTATGTTTCTCAAAATCAGCAATTTTAACAGGTGAACCTCAACTCCCAGCATTCCCCAGCCAGCCAGTATCTGCAACTGATAACCTGTCAATTTAATTACACTTGAAATTTGTCTTGTAAATTTTATTTCAGATTGAAAAATAATACATATATAATTATTTTAATGGGTGTATTGCACATCTGGATTTTATTTTTAGTTTAAAATGGTTCTTAAACATTGCTTAAGTTTCAGTCTGACTAAGAAGAGAGGAATTTTTTAAAATAATCCATCCTTAGATGAGGGGTATAATCAAACAGTGATTGTTAAAACTCATTAATTTGAATCAATGTCAACAAACAGCAAAACAAAGATGTGGTTTTATCATTTAAATCTGTCTAGATTAGTAATTGTTTTTAAAACAGACTTAGCTAGATGGTTTTAATTTGAATTTTAAAGAAAACACTGTTTTCTTCAGAACAAGCCTTTAGAATGCTGAAGACAACAACAGGATCACTGCAAGTTTGTGTTAAGTTTATATTATTCATGTTCTCACTGAATATTATTTATCTATATTTTTGATGTAATTTTTGTACTTATGTTAGAGGATCGATCACTTTCTGAAACAAGAATGTCTTAATGAAGCATTGGCTTTGTCGTGGTCGTTTCATGAAGGGAAAGCCAAAGCTGTTGTGGGTAAGTGTATTTACCTCAAGTAACAGCATTTTTTTCCTGTTCTTGGCTGCCATCATTTCTTTCTATCATTTGTTACTTCATGTACTGTACCATTTACTCATCTTATCTATGAAGTCACAATCCTCCCAATGCCATGGGTGTCATTATAAGGCTTTGGACAATCAAGGCTTTTGCATATCACTTTTGAAAGGACATACAGTGAGTATGTGAATAGCTAGAGTTGATCGAAACAGTTGCTATCTTATGTGAAAAGTGTAAAAACTGGGAAGTTCAAGTTGTATGCCACTGCTTCTGAATTTAGCATGCATTATGTAAATAGACGTTATACTATCTTTGATCATTTATCATAATATTAAAAATTCCACCTTCTGAGTTCAATATGGTTATAAGACTGGAAACATTAAACATAAGAAATAGCATATAAATTCACTTCTGCCGTAGTAATTCAGTTATACCTGGATAGTTTGTATAAATTATAAAACATTAAACATTTGTTATTATACTTAAAACTTTATAGAAGATAATAAGAAAATTGCTTCTGTTTGTGTCCTGAGTTTGAAAATTAAAAGACTTTTGTTTTTGAAACAGGCTTATCTGGGGATGAACAAAAACGGAAGGCTGTTGTTGCAGACAGAGTGAGTTTTTCTTTTGTTTAATCTAAACTTGTGTTCTGCTGCAGAATTAAATTCCTTTTGTATATTTTTTCCCCTCTAAGAAATACGTATGTGTGTATTTCATTGCGAAAAGGTTGATTTTTAGCCATGTAGTTTCCTTTAACTGTTCCTTGTTTGTATACCTACATCTTTCTACATGATATTTAAGGTATATTTTAATAGAATTTTAGGTCAAACTAGTCGCGTTATAGGTGTTTATTAATTTTCTACATTTTTAAACAGTAAAAAAGAGGATAAAATTGAGGCAACAGAGCTTCAAGAGTGTTTAATCTTGTATTTCTCCTCTCTGAACTTGGTATCTAGTTCCCTGAACTAGAAAGGAGGACTCTTCTATATGCAAATAATTTACTTTTCAAATGAGAGGATTGTTTTACTCTAATAGGAGAAACGTGAGAGGTGGGGTGTTTTTTACTGTTTTTGATCTAATCTACCTTTTATAAATGGAAAAATTATCTTAAATTCAGGATTGTTTTACTTTAAGGTAATGTTAGTGTACAGTTGTTACAGGAATCCTGTATGCAGTCACTTAAAAATTTAATATTGGATTAAGTGTAAACGTTTTACCACTTCAGTATTACTGCAGAATTAAAAACTGAAATAAAGATGTTTTCCTATAGAAGCATCTGAATACAGTACTGTGATGCAGTTTGTTTATGATTTTATGATTGAATATGCCCACATTCTGTTCAAATTTCTATTACTGGAAAGTAGATTGGGACAATTTTTCTCAAACTCCATAGAAATGGTGAAATGATTTCAAAATTGTTTTTTTCTAAAATCAGGAAGAAAAATTACAGGTCAATATAAAATTTGCTTTTGGAAGATGGATTTTGCTCTTTGATTTTGCTCTGTATGAACTACATACAAGTTGTCTTATGCCTTAAAAATAGGACAGACCGTAGGGAATCCAGTCTTTGTAAAGCACAGCATTGGGTTCCTCAGTACTCATGTTTCCTGCTATATTCCCAGTAGAACAGGTGGAGCTGCTTTGAGCCTCTATGAAAAAATTTTTTTTGGGGGGGAATAATCTTTACTATTAAGCTGTTTTTGGGCCCTGTCCTTTAGGATCTGCAAGTACAAAATTTCTTAATTAAGTCCTCTGGGAAGAAAGAGAGAAAGGTTGCAGTAGCAGACCTGGAATGTAGGAATGGAATCCCAGCCAGACCTCCATCTGCACTCAGAAAATTGGTCCTGCAATCCTTTTGTCATTTGATCAGAAACAAAGAAGGGGAGGGGAACATTCTACTTCTCTTGGGATCAATATCTAAGCCCGAAGAAGGTCTGGGAAATTGGTGAACCTTGCCTTGCCTTGCCTTGCCTTCAAGTTCACTTTAATGAGCCCTTAGGAAATAATTTCAAAATATGCCTGAAATAAACTTCCTCATAGAAAATACAGGAGTTTATTGGGCAAAAAAGTATTGTACCAATGTTTTTGTGGTACTTTTTTTAATCAAATGCGTCTCATTATATTACGACTATAGACACACTGTAATCTTTCTTGTTTATAGATGGTTGAAATTCTTATTCATTGTGCTGATCGAACTATGAAGAAATGTCCCGAGCAGGGTAAAATCCAAGTTATGGAGCAACATTTTCAGGTATCCTAGTTTATACTTACTTCCAAAGGGGGTATTAAAAGGAAGCAGGAGCAATAACCTTTCCTCTTGATTATCTTCAAGAGAAAAAAGAAATTGTGGTCTTAGGCACTATTATTCTCACATATTTTTGTTCATATCCAATTTATATTGAAGAGTCTTCGTGGGTATATATAGTTGTAGGAAGATGTAAAATAAACAGAAAAGAATAAAGGGGATAGTAAGAACAGATGTGATTGCTTGAGGAACTAGAAGGAAAATACATTGATAGTGGACAAGAATAAAATTAGCATGATGTCTGTCGTCTTAATCTAATGCAGCAAAATTATTTTATTTATTTATTTATATTTTATATTTATATACCGCCCCATTCCGAAGACTCGGGGCGGTTCACAGCTTTTATT